>DWIP01000071.1:0-10294 GCA_018248355.1 Telemiades fides | reverse complement strand
GATGTTCATATAAAAAAATCTTGACAAAATAAACAACATCGACAATGTATAATAAAATGAATGCACCTTACTGTATCATAATGTTAAGTTACCAACTTTTCTTTATTTTCTAATTGATTGAGCTATACTTTGAAGGACCTAATGAATTTAGTATTTTGATCATTGATTATAATTAATGGATTTATATTGTAAGCAATAATAATTGTTTAATTATTACCAATTGCTATTACGTTAGTTACCTGTTTAAGTTGTACTTCAAACGCGTGAAGGAGAAGGTCACATTATGTCCTCATTTAATTAAATAAAACTAGAACATTGAGATACGTAGAAAGGTCAAGTTTTTTACGTGTGTACCACATGCAGTTTGTTATAATTCATTTGCAAAATACAATAGTTGAGAAAATGAATGAGCATTCCAAATCAAAAATTGCGAGATTTTATAAAAATATTACTGTTTTACACATCAGTGATAATTGTACAATATAAACTTGAGGACATATAAAATGTTTTCCTTACTTCATGTACTTACAATATTTCGGACTTATTAATATTTGCAATACAAAAATGTATACACAAGTACATCAACGAATCGCGGTATCCGCACAAGGTTTTCAATTTTCATAGGTACGTAGATAAACTTGAACTAGGATACAAGATTCTACAAACACTTCAATCAAATATAGAACGTTGCTCAAAGTCAACGAATCAGACGGATAAATCATTTACTTCCAAGAGTTCAAGTCTGATTGATGTTTTAGCAGTTACACGGGTTATCAAGGCAATAGAAAATAACTTAAAACCGATAACATTGTCAAATTTTCTTACGGTTCTTGGCATTAGATACACTACCCTAAAACAGGACAGTTACTTATTGAACGTTTCAAAATATTTCAAATCGAACGCCGCTAAACCATCTTTTGAATTGAGTTGGTATTTTATTCAATATAAACGTTTATCTCTTCATATTTTCTTCTCCTTGTATCTTCATTGTCTTTTCACTGTCTTTCGATTTTTACCAAACTTCAGTCTAAAGATCTCAAGGTGGTACAGCTCCTACGTTATTGGGTATGGTTGCTGAAACGTCGTCGGCTGCATCTGCCTCGCTCTCCTTAGCTACCAGCTCTTCAGGCTCGTCTCTCATCAGTGCTCTGTACTTCTTCGCAATGATCTCCCAATCCACCACGTTCTCTATTCTCGTCATGTTGTTAAAGCTCAGTTGAGAGCCAAGCGGACTGAGATGCACGACTGATAGACGCGTGGAATCTGGATGTTAATGCCATGAAAATTATTTTATTAGATTAGGTAATTTTAAACAACGATATCAAAATAAAAAAGAAGGAATCAGGAATCAGAAGGAATCTAAATATATGACCAGAAGGGATGTTAGTTACATAAACAAAATCTTGAAACTGGATAAAGTATTAGGACTAAATTAACATATATTCAATATATACAATTCGTTTAGATTGTCGTTTTTATAATCTGAATATTAATTAATGCAATGTGCATTTTACCTTTGGGTACAACTTGTCCTCTCTTCACTTTGGACAACCACTTTGCACCAGCCTTCGACCTCGCACTTAACTGATCTTGCCGCTGCATTCCAATCATGTGTACGAGACTTGGTCGTTTCTTTTTATGCAAACGTTCCTGAAAAAAAGAACAGAAATTATCCCTTTAGCATCCAGTTTTAAACCTGATATAGGTACGTGGACATGCCGGTAAAGAAATTAAACATGCAAAATTTGAATTTTTTTGAAAATTTCATTTACAAAATATCACATCATAAGAAAATATATTGTTTCTTGATGCAATCTTGACTACATTCCGTTAGAATTTTTTTTTTAATCTGCTTTAAAATTATTTATCCCAAAGATTGAAAAAATATTTCTTCGTTTAACACCTCTAGTTTCACCGTCTTAAACTCTGTATTCTCTTAAAGTCATTCAGATGTTTTTATTTTTGCGACGAATAATCTCTAGATCTTTAATGCCACGTAATGTACATCGTCTATCTAGGTAGAGTGTTCAAGCTCAAGTCTCAATTATAAAAATATAATATAGTTCCAAAACTACAATTTTAATGTAGTTAAGAAAGATATTTATTACACTTATATTTAGAGATCCAACAATTATAATTTATTTACCTTGCATCTATGTATGAGCCACATAAGCCAAGTGGTGACGAGGTTCAACGGCGAAGGAGCCGTGTTGGTCCGATGCATATTGCGAATTAATTTAGACAAACCATATTTCCACTCTATGTCTGATTGTGCCTGAAACATGTTGTTTTTTAATTTCGTTGTTCTGAATAAATACATTATGACTTCTAAAAAGCAGAAGATGCTCAATTTTTATGTTTTTTGACCGTGCTGCGCAATACTCAAGCCGTGAATCTATATTTTTATGAAGAGGCTTCTTACATCTGGTGCTAGTATAAATAAATTTGAAGAAGAAAATACAAAGGGATAAACACATTGGAAGTCGCCTTTATTTCTTAAATTAAAACCTCTCGTGTTAAATTACACCTTTCAGAGACAATTAATGTTTATATACGTTAATTAGTGTAACTACAGCTCTTTAAACTATCCTCTATGTGTGTGACATAATTTACAACATTATTAACAACACATTTACAAACATATACATTAGGCAATACAATAATTAAATAGTTATCAGCTACTTTAAAATTTAGGTAACCTTTTTATTTAAATCTATTTAGTATTAATACAACTGAAGTATATATTTAATAATTATTTTATTTCCATTTTATTTGTAGTTTTAACGTATTTTGAACCAGCTTCATTCATATCGGTTAAATTTGCATTACCTGTATCCTTTGGTACGTGTCTGACATCATAGCAATGAGCAGATTGATCAGTACTACCACTGACACCAACATGTAGATGCCGAAAACGATCTTGAAAAGATAGTTAGTCCATGCCGGCTGTGTGTTGCTGTCATTGCGATGTACTCTCGTTTGTTCCGTTGTAGTTTGTCCGAAAACAGCGAAGAAGAGCAGCTCGAAGGAGAATATCGGATTCATGGTAACTGTGAACAAGATTCAAGCTCGTGTGACCTGACGCATTTACCTGGATGCGCTGATAAGTGTCCGACATCATCGCAATTAGGAGCGTAGTGAGCACCACGACTGACATCAGTAAGTACGCTCCGAATACGAACTTGAACAGGTTCTGAGTCCACGATGACCGCAAGCTGGACACGTAGTTCAGGTCAGACAACGTGATCTGGCCGAAAAGGGCGAAGAACAATTTCTCGAAGGCCTCGAACGGTGACAACGTGGCTAGAAGACAATTCTCAAATGGACCGCATTCTTTATTTGCTACGGGCTAGGGGCAGGTTAATGCAACACGTTTGAGAAATTTTGAGTTCCGCTTCTATTTATACAAAATTGTACTGTTACGAATTAGGTTTTGTATATTAGTGTTATGCTTAGCATCAACTTACCCCGTTTCTACGCTCAAAATCATGTTCATATGTTTTAAGTCGTATCGTAATATATTTGTGTAGTTACTGATATCTTTTGGTTTGTGTATTGTTATAAGTGTTGTAATGTCCAATCAATGTTTCAGCGTTACGATACGACATAATGATAGAACCAACATTAAGTAAACAATCTAAAGTCAAGTAAGTTGACTTTGAATTAAATGTATGTATGGATAGGGGTAGATTGATACTGTAATAGAGACATATGAATGAATATGTATACAACATAAATCTGTTCAGTATCAAGTGTTAGATTATGCATTGTATAAAATAATTTATATTAGACGAATAACCATAGATATCAATTGTACTGTATTAAATCGTAATTATGTTTTAGTAACAATCCCAGTTTCTTTCTTTCCGTGATTGCATCAATCTACCCCAGCCCGTCTAAGTGTCGATTTGTGAACAGCGTGGGCGCTGGCGCCACATCGAGGACAAACAGCCAAACATCCGAAACATAAAGTGGTACCTCAACACCGGTGTGACAAACGCAGGACATAAGCCAGCCGCATGCGCAACTCAAACTGCTCCATCAAGTGCGGTGAGGTCGGCCACTCATTCCACTAAAACTAGGGCGTGAGGCACAATGCATGTTCTGTACTTTTCTTTTGCATCTGGAATACATGTTTTTATTTAATGAGTCAAGAAGTGTGCTGGAAGTACTTAGTTATTCAGATTTAGTCTTGTAACAGAATATGCATTGTGCTGCAATTTTAAGTCTCTTTATTCTATATTATCACACAGAAATTTACAAACATCATCGTAAGCATGCACAACTCTGAAGAAATTCCCAATTAAAACAGATTCCATGATATCACAGATTGTGCATTCTTATACTGGTCACTGATGCGCTACAAATTGTGACTAATGTCGCAAGTTGTACCGATTTATTCTATTTGTATGTTACAAATACCTAAATCATTCCACATTCGTGATTAGCAGTTCTAAAGAACGCTTGGAACATCCACGATGATAACATTTTCGATGACCCAGACATTCAAGCCAGCAAGCAAATGATACCAAAAACAAAGTGATACAAGCACATCGAATACAATGCGATCATCGATGAATGATTTGACGAATGGATAGAAACCAAAATAATCCTTCTAGGTCTAACGGACTTACGACCCCCAGGACCCTGTTTTCTTCGGTAAGACTCTTCAGCTGTTGTATTTGTCCATTGTGTATAGTTTGACTGTCGCTTTATTCGGAGTGTATCATCTAAGATGTGAAATAGTTTATTCAAATATATAAAAATTAAGATGGTGAGTTTTTACGAATTTCGCGTTGTTTTATAATGCATGTGATAATAATTCAATGTGATGAAGTGTACTTACTTCACTTCGATAGTATTTAGTACTAAAAGACTACCTTAAACCTGTTGTTGTTGAATAAGATTTTACAGTACGTCTAAAAGTAAATACTTTTAAAGTCGTCGACAGATTCCAATGCTGAAATTCGCTCTAGCTAAAGATTGAAAAAATTGTTATAATGATCCTTATAGGGCTCGTTTACGGCGAGGAAGAGCATAGAACGGATATTTGAAACATGTAGGCATGTCCTATAATGCATAAGCGTTTTTTCTATATTTTGCGCTGCTCGCAGCTGAGAACTCTGCTGATAACGTCGGGTCACGGGCTGTCTCAGCATAGTTGCAATGGTGGCGTATATTTACCTCTATTAGTTTCTTACCGTTAATCCAAAAACCACAAAATATTTGAACGGTAATTGTTGTGTTATGTGAGTATACGGGGATCATACTGAAAGTTTTATAAAATAAAATACGGAAAGCCGTAGAACCAATCATGTTTTAATTGCTTTTTATTCACCGATGCATGCGATGGAATCACTGACTGTAGCAATGATCCCACGATCCTTTAGGTATTTCTTCCAAGCATTTTCAAACCCCGCCACGGTATCTGGAGAATGGCTGGGGTGAGGTCCCAAATAGTCAGTGCACTATCAGGCTCATAAGGTTAAAGAGAAAGCCGACTTCTCGTCACACTCTTTGGATCCAACTCAACCCTTAAGGGATAGGAGAACTCATTGCGTATTATGTCGCGGTATTCTGGCATTGTGTCTAATATATAGTTTAAACTGAAGGCCATCCGAAGAGCTCTACTTTCCCTTGACATCACGAAGTCAAGTTGACCTGACAAAATCCGTACAGTTATATTGAAGATGTAGTTTGATTTCTTAGTCAATGGATGTCGCTGAGACGTGAAAGGATTTATCCTCGTGGAGGAAAGCGAAATCCGAGTTGTGTTTGAAATCGAGAACTCTCAAAATCTGTTGATATGTAATTGTGCTGTCAACGCCTATGTTGCTGCCCATTCTGCCGCATTTTTTCTAGTAGTAGTCGTAGAAGGCCATTCTTATCCCCAATCAGAGAGATTGCCTCGACCTCGTTTAAACTGATTACAGCAGTGGTGCACAGTAGGTTTTCATGAAATCGAATTTCAGAATAATACTGTCATTAGTCTTATTGAGTCCAAAGTCGTAGTAAGCCTTTAAGCGAAAATTTTCTCTAGTATATACATTTAACGACAGACATTTTTTAAATTGCTGCCAATTAACGACAGACATTTTTCAAATTGCCGCCAATTTATAAAAATAAATGACATTTATAAGTTCATTATATGTCTACAGACTCCAAAATTTTAAATATTTTTTTAAATCAGCAACTTTCCTTACTGCCCCATTCTAAAAACTTACAGCGTGACCCACGTTACTAGTTTAGAAAGCGCTATCAGCTATGATTCGCGGTAAGCTCCGGGTTAAGCTCCGCCCTAAACTTCACCCTAGGCTCCGCATCACGCTCCGCGCTAAGCTCCGCGCAAAGCTGCGCGGTAAGCTCCGCACTAAGCTCTGCCCTAAGCTCTTCCGTTTCTCCGTAAACGAGCCGTTAACATAATCTGAACAAAAGAAACACTTACCGTCGGAGAATATTTTTCTTCTTGCTTGTCTAGCGTATTTATTATCTTCTGGTTTGTAGATATTCCTGAAGGGCTGATTCAGAGCTACAATGTGCATGGAAAATCCAAAAACAAATATCGCTAACACTGCAAGAAACCTACCTAAGTCCTTCATAAGATTTCCTATAATAATAGCCCAAGGACCAAACAAATGGTGAAATGATAGAAAGTCTAAAATTTGTACACAAGCTAATAAGAAGGATAAAGCGAAACATTGGTTTCTACAGTACATTAGAGTGGGCCAATATTTCGGTAGTACGAAAATCCACCCAACAACGTGTGTTGCCACACCAATAACACCTAATAATAAAACAGCTATCTTAATCCAACCTAAACCTGACTTATCACTAGGGTTCGTTAATTCAAACAAAAGGAGACCACTGAGACATATAAGTAGCATCCACTCATACCACCGTGGGACTAAGCTCTCCCTGAAAATGGAATTATAAATTGGAGTAATAGCAACTAACGATAATAACACCATTAAGTATATGTGAGAGGTTAAGTATGACATAAATTTAATTATTGGAATTTTATTATATTTATGACCTAACGGAAGAGAAAAAACAACCCAAACCGGTGGACAAACTATGAACGCGAAAAAAAGGAACATAATTTTGATGCCAGTCCACTTAAGGCTCCCCCGCCAGAGTTCCTGAAATAAAATAATATTTATTTAAATTTTGAAACAATAAATCAGTTGTTAAGTACACTGCATATTTAACGGTATAAAGTTAACGAAACATGATAAATCAATATTTACATGGATAATATCATAGTTCCCTGTGAAGATTACCAAAAAATTCCGCTATAGTAGACGAAGTTACCTATTTTTTACCTGAAGATATCTCTGGACGACTGTGTGGGCGATGACCTCTTTTTGTTCATTTTCTATTAGTACATCCAAAAATTCAATATTTCTATTATCAGTAGCAGTAAGTATATGTCCCGCGGAATCAGCGCCTGCAGCGATTGCCAACAGTTCAGTGGCCATCGCTTCGCATTGCTTCCCGGCTGCTATGAGGTCTTTGGCACGCTCTTTTTCCTATAAAGCCAAACGTTTTTTATAGATTTTTTTATAGAATGTAAATCTAAGACTAATTTTCATATCACTGTAACATACCTTGGTTGATAAATTTATATAAATATTAGATAACTTTGCAGCGGTGTCAACTGGCGCTGGCGATACTAGGACAAACTCCTCAATTGGTATATTGTTATGGTTTTTTGAACAAACCATAAGATTGTAAACAAATCTCTTATCGTCCATAAGTGATTGTGTGTCATGTTCTTTGTGTAACAAATATTCAAGAACATCGTTGTGATTTTCAGATGCGGCAAACCAAATAGGTGCACAATTTAAATTGGTTTCACTTTTTGGCGATGCACCAGATTCACACAGGAGTTTTACAACATTTAAATGACCAGCCTTAGCTGCACAGTGTAGTGGAGTCCAACCATTTTTATCGGTAGCATTTATTTCTGCTCCTTGGCCGAGTAAGACTTCCACCATCTGATAATGTCCGTGTGTTGATGCAATGTGTAGACCCGTTTTCCCATGTCTGTCTATACTTTGAAGTAATTCTGCTGATCTGCTTAACAACAGACCAACTATGGACATATGGCCTCCAAAACATGCAAGATGGAGTGGATTATAACCCTGAAAAAAAATTAGAAATTGTAAAATAGCTTAGGAAAAGGCATCATTAGAAGAAGGATAAAAGTGTTAATGAATAACATACGTTTTCAGTAGATGCAGCCTCAACTTGTACTCCAGCAGAGTTCAGTAATAATCTCACAACATTTTCATTACCATTGTAAGCAGCGAGATGTAATGGTGTTAAACCTGACTCTGCCCCTAAAATTGGTACTAAAGACATACCCGTAGGGGGTTCTGACTTAACCGTTCCTGGCACATGGGAGAGAAGTTCACGAACTGTTTCTGCAAGACATAAGTGATAAAGGTTTAGTGGTAGTACATATTGTATCGCACAATATAATGTACGAACTTTATAGTATAGAAATTACAAGGTGTTCACACATATTATCTTACCAGCTTGTCCATAATAAGCAGCTATGTGGAGCGGAGTCAAACCCAACTTTTTACTTGATATCCTTAACGTGTTGGTTGATCTCATAACATCTAATACATTAGTATGTCCATGTTCAGCAGCTAAATGAACTGCCGTCAATCCGGCCCTATTTTCATCAGTACAAGAAGCACCGGCTCTAACAAGCACCCTAACGACATCTGCATGTCCACCTTCAGCAGCTAATTGTAACGGAGTCGAATCGTTCAATTTATTCCTCGCTGATATTACCCCAGTTCTATCGAATTTCATTAACTCCTCTATCACTTTGACTGAGCCTTGAATAGCAGCAATATGAGCACAGGTATTACCGTCTTTTGTAGTAGCCATTACTAAATTTGGATGCTGTTGCAAAAATAACTGAACCACTTCTGAATAATTATTTTGAGCTGCAGCGTGAATAGGTTTTTGACCTAACTCATCTGTAGCATCAATATTGGCACCGAGTTCAAGTAAGAGTTTGCATACTTCTATTTGGCCACTAGCAGCAGCTAAATGTAATGGAGTTTGTTTCTTTAGGGTGAGAACATCGATAACGGCATTGTGGTCTCTAATTAAGAACTTCACGAGATGAGCATAGCCATTCATAGCTGCTAAATGTAGCGCAGTTCTTCCATTTCTGGCTTTCGAGTTAATAAAAGCTTTATTAGTTAATAAGGCGTCACATACTTGTAAAAAACCATGTTCAGCTGCCAAATGTAGAGCCGATCGACCTTCTACGTCGAAAACGTCCACTCTTGCATGATTATTTAGTAAAGTACTAACAAGTTCCATATGGCCTCTATAACACGCGATTAATAAAGGTGTCCATCCAATAGAATTTTGTTTATTAAGAGACTTGCTTACATCAGCCGTAGACATTTCATTTATCATTTCTTGCATAACGTCATTGTTACCAGCAATGGCACAGAAATGGAATGCTGTCTCGTGGTTATGTTTAGTTTGTAACGTGACATCGGCTCCGTTCTCCATTAGACATTTTACGACTTCCCTGTCTGCTAAAGGTTTCTGTACTTCTTCTTTAGTTATTTTACAGGCAAAATGCAAAGCGCTTGCTCCGTCTTCATCAACTGCATCAATGTACGATGTAGCAACTTTTTCGCCTTTACGATCTTTGACGAAATCTATTAAATTTCGAACTACGTCTGGTTTACACATTCTACAAGCCATGTGAAGAGGAGTTTCACCAGTCTAAAACAAAATAAAGTAAATTTAATCAACATCTTAGTTATAAGGATGTTTGTATTTTTTTCAGAACTAAATAATTTAATTGTTTTAACTTCATAATTTGCATTATTATCCTCATTCAAACAACGTTAAACAATTGTGCCAATATTCACCTTAGTTTTCTTCAATGGATCCCCTCCATCCTCTAATAAAAGTACTAAAGTAGCCAGATTACCATATTTCGCCGCCACATGTACTGGTGTCATGCCATCTTCTGTTGCTTTATTTGGTCCAGCGCCTGATTTTAGCAACATTAGAGCGCATTTATCACCTATAACGCAGACAAAATATAATTGCAAAATGATATTATGAAATTAATTTGAACGAGAATTATCACTACAATAATGTTACACGTATTATTTAAGTCATTATCTACAAACATACTGTATATGATCTACAAACATACTGTATATGAATATTAAATGAGAATAACCATTTCGAGTATAAAAATGACAAGGTAATCACTATATTGCCTCGACATTTTTTTTTATTG
>DWIP01000070.1:0-10358 GCA_018248355.1 Telemiades fides | reverse complement strand
AATCATTTCAACTTCAAACAAGGCGTCTACAGACGGACTCAAAAAGCATTCATATTCAACTATATAAAATACGTGACTGACCTGAGCTATACATTGGTAGCAGACATTTTAAGTCAGCCCTTTCCTTCATTGCGTCATTACTTTAAAGCCCAATTAAAGCATCTAAAAAACTCCAATTAAAGCGTCAATACTGTCGTTCGTCTTGTAGCTGTCAAATTTTGGCATCAGCTTGAATAAGGGTAACATAAACGAACAAAAATATAGCGTAAATAAAACAAGAATTGCGCAAATAATTATTTTATTATAACAAAATTATTTTGAGTTCAAGGTTTGTCTCGTTTTGTTATGGATGACTAGACATGACTAGATTTGTAGACACACGCTATACAAACACTACACAAACTAATTTGAAATGCGTAAACACTATAATATTGCGTCCGTGCATGCCAAGAGGCGACTACAAGACGATCGGCAGATTTGGCGGACGACAACTTATACAAAGATTTGTAATCAGTGAAATTAAGAATTTTGTGAATATATCATGCCAAACATAAAATATAAATTGTAAAATTGTACGATACGACGGTAGCACAGTCACCTTGGCGGTCGTCCGGGATCCATCCTCTTCGAACGGCTCCTGTGTGGGTTGGGGCAGGGTGACTGGTTCTGAGGGTGGGGCGGTTAGTATATCCTCTAGCATGTCGGTACCTAACCGCGGCGTATCCTCGCTTAAAATACCAGTAATAGAATCGGTAGGCGTTTCTAAGCTTAAGTAAGAGCTCTGATCTTTCCAGCTACAAATGCCGCCGGGCAAGTCCATCGAAATGTAGTTAGAATCGAAAGGCGAATCGCAAGGACCTCTGGATGTGTTTTCGTCGGTATCGGAAGAATGGCCTGAGCCACCGTTTCGATCCCTGTCCTTATCATTTTCGTCTTTAATTTCAATGTCAGTGTTAGTAATGTTTGGTGTTTTTGATTTATTAGCCAAAAGAAGAAAATATTGACATTCCGCATCGTGGTATATATGCTTGTCGAGCCAAAATGACGTGTCTTTAAAAAGATGTTCCTCTACGTGAATATCGCTTACTACCGGAACTTCGGTTTTTATGTCGGGTTTTATTTCGGTAGACGTTTTGTGTTGGTCTTCAACGAAAGGCTTTTCTAAGGAAATAGGTTTCGACTTTTGTTCAATTAATATTTTTTCCGCGTCATCTGCAGCGAATTTATCCGTCCAAAAGTTTTGAGCCTTTATGTTTAATATATTGTTAGTAGGAGAAGAAATGTTAGCCTGTTGAGAGTCAGGTGTTACGGTATATTCCATTACTTTTTTATTCATCGCTGATTCCGTAGTATTTGTTACTTGTGGAATAAACTTTTCTGTATTTGGTGTATTTGTTACCTCCGAAATACTTTCATCTGTTTCACTATTTTTAGCTAGAACAGAGTCAATAATACATTCACTTATATTTTTATCTTCTAAGATTTCTAGTTGTTTATGCTCATATTGTTTATCTGATTCTGATTGTATTTCTGTTATTACATCTTCAGGATCAGGCGAAGCAAATGAAGGAGTGATGTTCTCCAAAACTTCATCATGGTGCTCATCTAAAGACACATTGGTATCAATTAATTCAATGGGTATGTCATCACTCATCGCTGAATTATCATTTTCAGGTAATAACATCTCTTCAATTTCTCTCTGCAAATCTGCCATCTTACTTTCTAGAGATTGTTCTTCTGTTATTTTTTGATCAGTTATAGAGCTATTCAGCTCATTCTCAAAGGAAAGAATTTCCTCTTTTAAAAATTCTTCAACCGTTACTTTTTGATCAGTGTTACTTTTATCCAAAAGGGTAGAAGAATGAAAGTCCATAACTTTATCTTCTTGGCTGTCTTTAATGACGTCCTTTTGTAATTTGGTAACGGCTTGCTGTTCTACTTCTACATAGATAGTTTCACTTAAATTACTTAAATCGTCAATCAAGTTAGGATCAATTTTCCAAAACTGAGCCTCAGAATAAACTCTATCTTTAACAGGAGTCTGTAGTGATTCTGGAGTGGATACTGGTGTGTCAATATGTTTTGACGCCCTGAATTCGGATTGTTTTAATAAAGTTTCTTGCTCAGATGAAGTAGCTTCTACTGGTGAGCATGTGTCAGTTGTTTCATTAATTTGTGTTTCAATTTTTTTATCCTTTTTCTTTTTTCTGCTCTTTTTCTTATGTTCAACAGTATCAGGTTGTATATCATCAGTTTCAATTATTTCTTCACTTTTCTTAACGTTTTCTGCTACAGCTACAATTCTTTGTTCGTTGGACTTAGGTACGTCTATTGTTTCTTTTGACTTGGAAGATCGTTTTCTCTTGTCTTTCTTTATCGGTTGCTTTTCTTCGTCAGAGGTGCTTGGAGCCAATTGTATTGTTTTGGGCTTTATCTCCTTTTCTTTAGATTTTGTAGCACGACTTTTCCTTCCCTTTACCTTTGTTTGTGTTTCTTCGTCTGACGGACTACTTTGTATTGATTCAACATCATCTGGTTTTAACGTACATGTTAGAGCATCGAACCTGTTTTCGGACTTATCACGCAAGTCGGTTCTTTGCGGTACTTTGGATGCGGAAACCGAACGGTTATCTCTTGATCTAGACCTCGATCTTCTACTTCTTTCAACTGTTATAAAGCCCTCAGAATCTATCACAATCTCAGGTTTATGATGGTCAGTATCGGATTCATCTACTAAAATGACAGGTGGCCTGCTTTGAGTTTGAATAATCTCTATATGATCCTCTTCTAATTTTAGTGATCGATCAGGCGAAGGTCTATTACTTGCCACAACTTTTGCCCAGGAGTGTTGTTTCTCACTATCCTCTTGTACGACATTTTCAATTATTGGAATCGAAATGATTTGATGTGTTTCATCTGTTTGTTCTTGCACAGGTTTACATTGTTCATCTGCTTCAGGTAATTTGCATGTTTCCGTGTGTTCAGTTAATAACCCTTCAGCCACAACATCTGCGTACGATTTGCCTTCGTCTGCCATTTTTGTCCATATGTTACTGGGTTCAGAAACGTTTGCAATAGTTTCGCCAGTGTGAACAACTTTCATTATTTCGGGTGCTTGTGTAACACTAAAATCTTTTTTATCTTCTTTCTTTTTCTTTTTCTTCTGACGTTTTGATTTTGATTCAACAATTTCTTCCTGAACTGTTTCACTGAAATCAGCTTCTCGAGGTTCTTCTCTGGTCTTTGTATCATGTTCAGATGTTTCATTAGGTTCTACTTTTTCTTCATTGGTCAATATCATAGACGATGGAGAAGCAGTTTCTGCAGTTATACTTTGTGTCATAACAAGTTCCTGTGTCTGTTGCACAGGTTCAGATTTAACTACGGTTTGCTCAGTGTCTATATTGGTGAGTTGGGTGTCACACTTATTGCTCTCAACAGTTTGATACATGTAAGAGGGTGTAAATTCAGGTGCATCAGCTGACAAATTAGAATATAAAACTGTGTTTGTAAAGGAAGGTTTAAATTCAGGGATGGAGTCTATTTCAGGAAGGAGATCATGCAAACTGTGTATAGGAGATTTTTCGGGACGTGTAAGATTGGTTTCTGTATCCGTGGTTTCAGTTTTATTCGAGACAATATTTTGTAAGTTATTCGAATCATTTGACGTTATAAGACATTGATCCGTACTTGTGTGGTCACCAGGAAGGTCACGCGTATCGAATATATCAGAAACAATAGGTTTTGATTCAGTTTTAAACAATGATGCCGAGATATATCCACGCTCTTGCGGTGATTCAGAGCTAGTCGGCAACTCTACATCTAGATCGGGAGAAGTTAATTTCGTGTTTGTATTTGGTGATGGCCCCGGTTGTTCATTTTCTGCAAGATCAATCGATGATTCCACGTAACGATTAGTGTCATCTATAGTTTGGTTGTTCGAATCGAATGTTTCTTCCAGTGTCTCCAGAGGAGTTCCACATTCATGGGTTTCAATATCAAATGACTCGATTTTTTCGGGTATTTTCACGTCCTCTATTGTTTCTTCTATTAACTTAATTGCATCTTCAACGAGCTCGAATGTATTACATTCACTCAAATTAATCTTTTTGTCTTCGCTCTCCATCAGAGGCAATTCTCTACTAATTGTTATGTTTTCAAAAGGTTCGGTATCATCAATCACATTTTCCACTACTACAAAATCTTTCATTTCATCATCAGATATTTGCTGTAATTCTCTATCCGGGTGGACGTTGGGTGTGTTAGGTTCTACGTTGATTGAATCGTTAATGTTACCGAAAACCACAGGCACGAATGACATGTCTGCATCATCTATTATAATAGAATCGACATCGAACTCAGGTTCACATTCTTGTACTGGTTTAATTTCAGGAATCGTATCAATTCCCTGTAGCGAAGGATCTAATGAACGTTCATTGTGTATAAAATCAATTGTTTCTTGGACTGGAGACTTTTCAAGTGTAACTCGTATGAAACTCGACTCTTTATTAGTAGCGTCGGTCATAATATTATCTTTTATGTTAGTAATTTCCGATGTTGTTTCCGATTCTTGTTTAAAAACTGTGTCATTTTTTACAAGTTCTGGCGTGCTTTCTTGAATTGTTGCCGATACATCTTGAGATATTTCAACACAAGGAATTGTTTCAGTTACACCACAAGGCACATTGGAAAGAATATCAGGTTTTTCTAAATATACAATATTATCTTTTGTAAGTATATCGACATTGTCAACAACGTCGTGACTTTCAGTTATACACTCTTTAACAGGAATTTCTGAGCTCTCAAGAGTTATCAATTTCAGGTCCTCTTTGTGAATATTTTTTAACTCTGCGACTTCCTTAACTGCTTCCTTTGTGACAGACACAGTAGTTTCGTATTTATTGCAGATCTCGGAAATATTTACGTCCATCGATGTTTCTTGAGTTTGATTTTCAACTACAGGTTTTGGAGCAAATTTTTTTGCGTCATATACTTCTTTAGCATTATTCTGTGATTTGTTAGTCAAAATAACTGCAAGCGAGCGTTCCGCGTCTTGTATTTCTTGATAACTGTGACGCAGTGGAATAAATATAGAACTCGTACGTTCATTACTGTTTACAAAATTATCTGATGTGGAAGTTAATGCTGTTTCAATAGGTTCTCGATGTGAAACTTTAGAATCAGTTACTTGAAGGTTGTTTGTGATAGCCTCATTGGATTTTAAACAAGATTTATCTGTCATAATACTGTTATCCTCCCAATTATGTGTCTCCTTTTGGTCTGGATTCACTCGAGATAGATTTGTCAAAGCAAGTAATAATTCAGAGTCCCTCAGTTCGTGGTAACTGAATCGTGGCACTTCATAAGATCCATATTCATTTTGTGCTTTAGGTTCGATTGACAATGGTCGATCCGTCAATTCATCACGCTCTACTTGAATACTTTCTGCAATTTCTTCTAGTCCTACAATATGAGTAACAACTTCTGAGCTTATATTGCTGTCACTATGAGATTTGTCTTCTACTACAACCTCTTTTACAGGCGAGGGTTCCTTACTGTGTTCTCTTAATTTCGTTAAGATAGTCGCTAACATTGCCTCAGAATCAGCTATCATTGAATAATTATGTCTTGGCTGTTCAAATACTAGATTAGGTGGTTTCGTACTTATTAAAGAGGTAAGTGTATCATTTTCTTCAAAATTTTGAACAGTTTTATCTACAATTTTCGTATCTTGTAAATCAACAATTTCATCAATATTCCGAGTTCCTACACATAGTGTTTCGTTACTTTCTTCAGAAATATTAGTAGAGTCCTGTGTATCTAAAATTAGCGAGGCTAAAATACTTTCAGAATCACTTATTTCTTGATAGTTGTATCGAGACAGTTCTTGAATTAAATTGTATTGTGAAGGTTTAGTTTCAATATCAGATTTCATTGGACCAGTATTTATTAGTTTACAATCAGTTTCCGAAACTATATTGTCAGATTTAGTTTCAGTATATGATATAATTGGTCCAGTATTTATGACTATCTCTAAGTATGTTGTCGGAGCAGTTTCTATAGGCACTTGCATGATTTCTGTTCTGGATGACTCTTTAACCATCGAAATATCGTGTTCGGGAGTAGAATCAGATTTGATCTGAGAAATCTCTGAAACGTTTTGAACAGTTTTTTCTACTATGTCGTCAGATGTTGATACAGCTTTACTTTTTCTTATCACTAAAGGATATAGATTTTCAGCATCATTTAACTCATGATAGGAAAATCTGGGCGGATTTTCAATCGCAATAGTACCAGGATTCGGTTCATATTCTGTCACATTTTGAGTAATTAAGTCAATATCATCCATATTTTGCGATTTATCATCAACGTCGATAACGGGTTTTACACTCTCAGTACCACTAGTATTAATCTCTTGAATATTATAATTAGCTTGCGCACCGGTTTTTGTTGACTCTTCCCGTTCTACAGACGAAGATTTAACGCGTTCGTTCACAATAAATTTGTAGTAGTCATAATCTAATTGATGTAAATCTAGATTAACTGAATACGTCTTAAATTCATTTTCAAGTTCTTTGTACGGGATATTGGTTTGTTTTTGGACTGGGGTTCGTTTGCGATCTTGAACAGAACCGAAGATTGCCTGTTCCAAAATATCGTCGATATATTCTTCTTGGCTTCTTTCACTTTCAATTGTCACCATTTTTTTATTTTCATCAGTATCTTCAAATGTTTGTTTCTCAAATGACAACTTGTCTGTTTGCGACGATATTTCTTCGTATTCTTCAGTTAAAAGAGCATCTTTTGTTTGTTCAAGCGTCGTTAAGTCTTTGATGATTTCAAAAGATTCGAGTATAGCACCCTTAGATATATGTTCTTGTGCAACGGCTTCCTTTGCCGCTTCCTTTACATCCGGTAATTTGTCACTTACAGACAAAACATTTCCAGTATTATCTGTTCCAAGTATGGGATTTATATTTGCAGACAGGTCTTGTTCAATATTGACGCTTTCGATTGGTTCTGTTATATTAGATAATGGGTCACCTGTATGTAAGCGGTTTTCAGTATCGCCGATTTCAAATATAAGGTCCGTATTTGCAACTTCTGAAACGACATTTTCTATATCAAATGTTACATGTTCTATTAACAACGCATCCGTATTTCTTACTGATTCGTCACTGATATTGAGGGACTCTTGTTCGGTTACTTTATTATCCATAGATGTTTCAGTTTCACAAATAATATGCTCCGTAGGTGTCGTTTCCTCCAACGAGTTGCTTTTACTACGGAATACTTTCACCGTCCTAATAGGAGGTAATTTCTTTACTTCATGGGTTATTAGATATATAGTTCTTGTTTCAATATCTGCGTTAATGGGATCAATTTCTGTAACATCATCAACAATAATATTATCAGCATTATCATCTTTATGAGGTTCTGCGGCAAAGAATTTATCATTGTTGTTTTGTTCTGTAGATACACTCGATAAATTTGTAGAATCACTAGTTTCGGTTAATAATGTCTCTGCAACGTCGCTAGTCTCAGGCTCAAATTTTAATATTTCTTCGTTTTTTTCAGGTTGTGTACTCATTTTCTTTTCTTCTTTTATTAAATTTAGGGTTTCTTCAAGTATTGTTACCTCAGTAGCAATTTCACCTGGATCAACATAAGATTTTTCAAAATCGGGCCTAACAATGGGTTCTAGAATTGACTCTGGAATACCTTCTTCCTCTGCCATTAGAGTATTCCAATCCATAGTAATCAAATTCTTTTCAATGACACTAACATACTGAGAAGTATCTAAATCATCTTGTGTGGTGACCTTATCGCCTACTAATTGTTTTTCATCTTTCTCAATTATTTGATCCTCTGTTTTTTGAATATCTTCATCTTGTTTTATTATTTTCGTAACAATTTCTGATTCATCTCGTTCAACTTTAGTTTTTTTGTTCTTAGATTTTTTCTTTGTTTTTAATTCCTTAAATTGGTTATTATCTGTTTCTATTTCTGTATCATTTATTTGCTCTTTTGGCACCGAATCAACTATTTCAGGAATGAATTTTTCTTGTGAGCCTTGCGTATTTGCAATACATTCAACTTTCTTTTGTTTACGTTTTTTCTTATTTTCCTTGCTTTCATTTACGACTTCTGATGCTGCATCATTTTCATTTCGCTCATTTTTACATTCCATGATAATTTGACTTGCTTTTTCATTTATCGGAGACTCATTACTATTAGAATATTTAGATTTTTTAGTGCCTACTTTTTTCTGAGAAGTTTCTAACATTTGACTTTCCACATTTGGAACTAATATTAAGGGGTCAACTTGTTGAGAATCTTCTTCGGTAGTTTGTAATAGATCACTAGCCTCCAATGTAACTGATTCTGGTGTTTTTTCGTGTTTCTTTTTCTTTTTTTTCTTGTTCTTTATTGTTATTGTGGAATCGTCCTCAATGGGTACTTCAAATGTCGGTACTTCTTTACATTGAGTATCTGTTTCTTTAGTTTCAGCAGAAATCTCGATACTCTGTTCATCGATTTCTTTTTTCATTTTAACCAAAGACTCCAATTCGAAACTCTTTGAGAATTGCTCTGATTCTTGTTTATCATCATTACTCTTTTTTTCATGTTCCGATTGCATTCCATCATTTTGCAAAAAGTCAATACTACTAGACTTTTGCGCGTTATCATATATAAGCTCTTCATTCATATCGCTTACTGGTGTTACCGTAGATTGCAATGTTATAATTAATCTTGACTCATCACTCGATGATTCACGCCTCTCTTTGGGACATATTAAAGGTATATCTTCGAGTTTTTCAGCAGATTTGTCTTCTATCACAGAAGATTCTGTAGGCAATGTAGTCGAAACTGTAGTTTTCGATATGCTATCCATTTTTGAATCTTTATGCCCCTTCTTTTTCTTGTGTTTTGGGATAATTTCCTTTTCCGAGGGTTTAATATCAATTAATTGAATGCTAGATGTGGCAATAGCAGCATCTGTATTATCCTTATTTGCATCACGAGTCTCTTTGAATCTTTTCTTCTTTTGTTTATCAGATTCCTCTATTTCTTTAAGAGCCTTCTCTATCTCATCTTCACTTTCCACTTTAGTTTTCTTAGATTTGTGTTTCTTTTTAGTTTTTTTCTGTTCAACGTTCGGCGATTGACGTTCTGGTGTCGTATTCTGCTTGACCGTAGTTTCAGTTACAGTCTCAATAACTGTTGCACTGTGATGAATTTTTTTTGTGGTTTCAACACTTTTGTTTTCGTTAGTGATAGGTATACCTATTGGAGCAGCATTATCTACTTGAAGAGGTTCAGCATCTTCAAAATCTTGAACCTCAATCACTCTTTTTGGTGCTTTCTTTTTCTTCATAGTTTGATCATGTATTCGCGTCGGGCGTTTCTCAGGTGCCCGTCTCTGCCGTGGCATATCTCTGGATCGGCTCCGTTGTGACGGGCGTTCCGGCCTGTCAATTCTTTCAGGCTTAAGCACCGATGACTCCCTTGAACGTATTTTAGAGTCGTACTGGATCGGCGGAGATTTCTCAACTTCAACTACTATTTCCTTAACCATTTCCACTTGTGCCACCTGAGGTTTTGGTAAGGACGTAATATTTTGAGCCCTCGCTTGCTTGCGTAAGCCAAGTGCTAATATTTCAGCATAAGACATTTCCTGAGAGCGGCCACGCGAGGCCGAGCTCGGCGACCTCTCCCGTCCTTCAAAAGACTGCAATTCTGCCTCTACTCGAACGGGGACACCGTCGAAAGGAATCGGAACTTGGTAAGCGGAATCAATAGAGATAGGTTCAAAGTCAGCCGACACTCTGTGCACAACCTCAACGTCCACCTCACTCTGGAAGTCCGCGGAAGTCGGAATCGTTTCACACTCGGGCGCCTCCCGTGGATCGGTCTTATAGAAAACGTCGGCGTCGCCGACGTACGCGGCACTTTCACTAACACCGTACACGGTCTCACTGTACACCGGCACGTCAATCAGTTCAGACGCGTCATCGATTCTAACACTGGGCACTTGCACGTATTCACCGGGGGACACATCATCGTCGACGGGCCCGGGGGGCGAGTCTTCCCGCTCGAGCGGCTCGCGGAGCATTCTGTGCGTGGGGAGCCGCTGGGCACTGGCCCGCCTAGAGCCAGCCGAGCTAGAGCGAGAGCCGCAGCCTTTGACTATCTCGGCATAGGTGGTGCCGCCCGGCAGCCAGGCGGGGCTGCGAGCGCGCGCGGCGCGGGGCGGCGCGGCGAGCGTGGCGTGCGCGGGGGCGGTAGCGGGCGCGGGGGCGGAGGCGGCGGCGGGCGCGCGCGCGCGGCGCTCGGGCGAGGGGGCGGGGGGCGCG
>DWIP01000069.1:0-10390 GCA_018248355.1 Telemiades fides | reverse complement strand
TACAGATTTCAAATATTAGACATTTTTCAATTTCCGCCATAAAAATAAATTTCAGAATTTAAGTTGAAGAAAATAAAGAAAACTCATTTAAGTTGTTATTTTTCTTTACCTCGCTTTAATGGAAACGTTTAAAAATAAATTGGTTAATATTATATATTTTTCGGTCCAATTCACTGCGTTTCTCAAATTATTGCGTCAATCTTACATTTCCTAATAGATCCAATTTCCGGCTACTGCCTCTTTTCTTCCGTAAAAAGGAAAATTGCGCGTAAAACGTCACTTTTCAAAGGGTTCTTTGATAAGGAGAGCGTCGAGTGGGTTAGCCACCGAATCCATGATAAGCAATTTAATAAAGTTGGATAAGCTTTACATCGGTGAGTCAGTTATTAATTTTTTGTAAAAAATATGACTTTCAATAAATTTTCGCGAGGTCAAGTATTATTATTATTGTCATGGTTACAACGTACATATATATAGTACCTATTTATAATACCTACCTATAAATAAATTATATATTTAACTCAATGCTCTTTTACTTTTTAACGTCTCTTTTTCTAACTTAAGTGCTCATAAATAAATTACAAGCATTAAAATAAGATATTTAACTATATTCATCTTGATATATAAAATCCCGTGCAACGATATTCATCCACTCTTGTAACCACTTATTAATTTTAATGAAGTTTTAAGAGATATTTTTGGACTTGAGAGGTAGTTCTAGTTCGACGAATTTAGTAATATTATTATCCATATTTGAATCTGCTACAGTGTCAATAAATTTACTGTATCTAATACGTTTGTCTGATAATGTAAATACAATAAAGGGAGAGTGATCATCCGTAGTTGTCAATACGGTTCTTTGTTTTAAAAATTACCACTCTGTCACATCTAAAAAAAATGATTTTAAAGCTTTGTGATTATTGATTAACTTATTTAATATAAACTATTTTTTTTTCGATTCTCAGTTTTCGGCTCTAAAAATCATTTTGTGGGTTACAACCATTCCGTTTCTTTGGAAGGACATTTTAATAACAAAGATATTTGTTTTAATAATAGACAAATAATAAATTAATCTTGGATTCCGCAACCGTCGCTTTTCAAAAGGGTTTTTTGGAAAGGAGCGGGTCGCGAGGGTTAACCATCAAAATGACGGGTTTATTTAGCTTAAACCACTAACTACCGCTAACTTAAACCATATTTTCTGCGTTAAGTAGCTTCATTCGCGTTCCGTTGCTGATTCACATTTCTAACTTACTGGGAGAATATTATTTTCTATTAAGATGTATAGGTTTAATTAGTTTTTGTAAGAACTTTTAAAAACCTTACTTTCAATGGTTCTCATGATAATAATTTACGGAATGCGGAACGTTATAGTAAATTCTGTTGTTTAGAAAAGATAACTAGATTTCCTTTGATTAACTGACCAACTTACGAACTTCAGAAAGTAAGTAAGATACACATAATATTACATATAATTAGATTTTCGGTTGGCTAACAAAACTCAAAACCCTTACCCTTAAAATTTTACCTTAACTACTCTTAAACCAAAGGTTGGTGAATTTTGTAGATTTGTACATAGAAAATTAATTTGTACTGTTCTTAAATATAATATTAACCATTAATATAATTACGACAATGTATTTTAAAACTAGCTAACCCGGCAGACGTTGCTTCGTCATAGTTTGGTTTTAATTATAAACCCATTTTGAACAAACAAATCCTAAATTTTAAATGTAGCAATACATCAGTGGAAACCGCTTCTTGATCGGTTAAGTCGTTTCCGAGTTTAGCGTGCACAAATGTTCGTTTTGATCTTGTTATTTTCAGTAAGTACTTATACATTTTTTTGTCATAAATTAGTTTTTTTTATTAGTAAGTACCTATACCTCATACGTAGCTCAAGTCTTTTAGGGTTGTTCATTTGTGGTTAAAAATATCATTTCGTCATGATTAAATAGTACCTACTATACTCATAAACAGAACTTAGAATTTAGAATTACAGTCTGTGTATAGTAATTTAAATTCATTTTATGCGCATTACAGAGTTAATAGCTTCAATCAATATTTTGGTCTCATCATATAGCTTGCTTTTGTGCATACATATTTAAACATTCAATTTGGAATTACGCGTCAATTTTGCGCGTATAGAATAATTTAATAAAGACACATCAGGCTATAGTTCATTAGCGTCCGACTGACGGAAGTTTGCAGGCAAAATTGATTCAGACCTTTAAATTCGTTTATCGGATTCGATCTGTCAATACTGGAGGCGTTATTAATCGTTCTACAAACCTTCATCCGGTTTTAGAAAACTTTGAACTTTGATTAAATTGTGAAGTAGGATTGAATTGTAAATGTTTAAATATTTGTCAGTAAATTTAAATATGGAAATTACATAATAATATTGTCTTGTTTATGCGTATTATTATCTTGTTTTATTTTTCTCGACATTTTAGGAATATCGGTTTTAAGTGAAAACCACGGGCCTATGCCAAGTGGTGATCATTAAGGGGATTTTCATCAGGGGAATCTTCCTGCATGAACTTTCTCACTATCCGGCAGGTGTTAAGGATGGCTGCTTTTTGCATGGTGATAAATAAATTACTTGGCAGACCGATTTGTGTAAGATAATATAGAAGATGTTTGGGAACGACACCAGTACTAGAAAGTACCAGAGGCACAATATATACTTTCTTCATTTTCCATATTCTTCCGATTTCTTCTTTCAATTCTGTATATTTATTTATTTTATCAGTGATTGTTTTTTGTAGATTATTAGTGTTCGGGATAGCTATATCAATTAAGTATGCCTGTTTATCTAATTTATCTATTACAGTTATATCAGGTCGGTTATTATGTATTGTTTTGTCCGTTAATATTGCTCTGTCAAAATATATCTTGTGGGTCCGATTCTCCAGTACGGGATTGGGAGTATACTGATAATATGGGACAGCTTTGGAGGGTTGTATACAATTATATTTTATGGCTAATTTTTGGTGTACAATGTGAGCAACTTGGTTATGTCTATGGGTATAGTCGGTCTGAGCGAGGCTCGGGCAACCACTTGTTATATGCTGGACCGTTTCAGAAGCGCGATAACATTTTCTACATTTATCATTTTGGATTTTAGGATCTTTGAGAATAAATTTTTTATAGTTTTTAGTATTTATAACCTGGTCCTGTATCGCTAACATAAATCCCTCCGTTTCTGGGAAAAGACAACCTAATGTTAGCCATTTATTTGACGCTTCTAAATCCACGTGTGTCTGTTCTAAGTCATGTAGATGTCGGCCGTGTAGCTTCTTAGAGCGCCACCTATCTATTTTACTATTCGTATGATATTCTTGTGTGTTATATGTTATGTTTCTATTATTTAAATTTAATGGAGTATAGTTATTGTCTAATTTAATTATATCTAAATGTATATTGCTGGTTGTTGATTTAGTATAAAAGAAATCTCTAAGGCTTTGAATCTGTTGTTCCCATAACGATTTTAAATCTATAAGACCTCTACCTCCTCTTTGTCTTTTAATTTCTATTCTTTCAATAGCTGATTTTGGGTGTAAATAGTTATTTTTAGTTAGGGATGTTCTGCATTTAATCTCTAAATTGGCTATGTCAGTTTGTGTCCATTTTACTACACCAAATGAATATGTCAATATGGGTATTGCAAAAGTATTTATGGCTTTAAATAAGTTCTTTGAATTTAGTTGTCGTTTACACAGTATATTAATCCTTCTTATATACTCCGAAGTAAGAGTATTTTTAATTTTTGTATGGTTAATAAGGTTAGACTGATAAAACCCTAGGTATTTGTATGAATCGGATGGTTCCATTAGATCAAACGTCGTAGAATCTCCTAAATTACTGCTGCCACAGGTCGCTTTACCTTTGCGTATATGGAGTATTCTACACTTGTCGAGTCCAAATGTCATATTTATATCATTACTATATTGTGTGGTGATATCTATTAGGTTCTGAAGTGCTTTTCCAGTTTTTGCAAATAACTTGATGTCATCCATATACATAAGATGTGTAATTGAATTATTGTTGTTTAATTTATATCCGTTACTGGTGCTGTTAAGAAAGTTAGATAATGGGTTTAACGCTAGGCAAAACCATAAAGGGCTGAGAGAGTCTCCCTGGAAAATACCATTCTCAATTCGGATTTCATCAGTTGTGATTGTATCAGTACCATTAGATAGATATAAAGTAGTTCTCCAATCGGACATGGCATTCTCCAGGAAATTAATAACAACGGGATTAATCTTATACAGCTTAAGAACTTGAATTAACCAGGAATGAGGAACACTATCGAAAGCTTTTTTATAATCTATGTATGAAATATGTAAGTTTCTTTTATGTGTATTGGCGTGTTTTAAAATAGTTGAATCAATTATGAGTTGTTCTTTACAGCCTTTATGATTTTGCCTACATCCTTTTTGTTCTTCTGATAAAATGTTGTTATGTTCAAGATGTGCGTTAATGTTGCGAGATATTAGGGAGGTAATTAATTTGTAAATTGTTGGGAGACATGTGATGGGACGATATTGTGAAGGGTTAGTAGTGTTTTCGCTTTTGGGTAACATATAAGTAATGCCTTTTGTTATAAATTTAGGTAACTGCTGATCACCTTTAATTAATTCTGTGATATTTTTAGCTAAAATGTTGTGAAGTGTATAGAACTTCTTGTACCAGAAGTTATGTATATTGTCTATACCTGCTGCTTTCCAGTTTTTCAAACATCGTGTAACCGATTCCATATCTTTACTACTAACCTCAAATAATTCCATTACCTCAACTTTTTCCATTCTGAACTCTTCTCTGCCTATCCATTCTGCATCGTGATTGTGACTTTTTTGTTTCTTCCATAAATCGGTCCAGTAGTTTTTGAGTTCATTTTCTTGTGGCAGCTCGCTGATATTACTACTTTCTACGTTAGTTTTAACCGTTCTATAAAACCCTTTTTCATTGGCTGTAAATAGTTTATTAGCTTCTTTCCTCTTCTGTGCTTTTGTGTATCGAGCTAGACGTTGTGATTTTAATTTTAATTTTTGTTTTAACGTGTCTAAGTATTCTTCTGGCCTAATATTATTTCTTTCATATACTGTATGTAATTTGTTGTGTTTGAAAATGTTTTCAGCTGCTTCTACTACTTTTCTAGATCTGTTATTATTCATATACTGCGTTAGTCTTCCAATATCTGCTCTCAATTTTTTAACGTCTGATTCGATTCTTATTTGCCATGCAGGTTTCATTAGATTTCGGGTTCGAAACATTTGTTTTTTTGAATTGTGTGTGTGGATTTTATAACCTAAATGTTCACTAATTACGAGCGCACAACAATATATAAGTGTATGTATCGAAAGTAGATCTGAGTCTATTGAGTAAAATCTATTGAGGATATGTTTGTTAAAGTTGTCAATAAGAACATGTAACTTTTTATTTTCTCTTAGTTTTGGTAGTTTAGGACGCATTGTAGGATCTGTGCCTGAGTATTGCGATAAAGCCGTTTCCACCTGACTTATTAATTCCTCTGTTGAGGTGTGTGCAATATTTGGCATCTCTGTGTGTGCAATCTCTGTGTGTGTAATCCCTGTGTGTGCAATATTTGGCAATGTTATAGTCGGTAAAGAAGTGTGTGAAGTTACAATATTTGTTTGCGGCAGAGTTTCTCCGAGTGTGTGAGGTTGGGGTGGCAGGTTAGTATAAAGTAGCGATTGTGTTTGGTTAGTACATGTGTAATTTTGAATGATGGGATTTAACTCTGGTGCTTGTTCAGTATTCTCTTCCAGTTGCTTACGTACCTCTTCCTTCAGTTGGTTCATTATCTGTTCAGAGAGTAATTTATTCCTTACGATGGCTCTTCTCTGATCAGAAATGCGTTGTTCAGTAACGGTTATGAGTGGGTATTGTCGTGAGAATTGTTCATGCAGTTGTTTTCTATATGTAGTCATATCGGTTTCTAATTTAGTTATTTGGTAGTAAGTACGTATGATGAACATGTTCACATCTTTACTCCATGTCATACGTACTCTAGGTTTTCCCGCCTTAGTGGACGCAGGTAAGAAAGCATTTGCCTCCTGCGCAACATCTAAGATCGGTAGGGGTTGGTCGCTAACTGTAGAAGGTGACGAAGGTATTGAAGGTATATAATATGAAGTGCCTGTACTATCTGGGCTATTGCTTCTATTATTATATTTGTTCTTTATTCTCGACTTCTGTCGGTTTTAAGAAAACGGTACGGGCTTATGCCAAGTATCCGATTTCATGTGTGTTTGTTAAATGTGGTGAGTGATGTGTTCGGTGTATTATGCGTATGAATTCTCGTTGTGTGTATTATTATATGTGGGTTGGTTTTGTGTCGATGTATTACGATTAGCTTCCTGGTAATCTAGAAGTGTGAGGCTTGTTGAATTTAAAAAGCGTCGGGCTATAGAACAAGTATCTATGATAATGGATTTCTGTATCGGTATGTATGTATTTTCGTGTAGGTCTAGTAATTTAAGTGATTTTTTCAGAGTTTTTGGTAGTACACCTGTCGATGAAATGATTATGGGGACGATCCTTACTGTCTCCTGATGCCACATTAGTTTAATTTCGTCCGCCAAAGGTATGTATTTTTGAATCTTTTCGTTGTGTTTCTGTTTCAAATTATGCGTATTAGGAACAGCAATATCTATAAGATAAGTAGTCTTTGAATCTTTTAAGGTGAGTGTGATATCTGGTCTATTGCTAAGGATGGTGCGGTCTGTAATGATGTCTCGATCCCAGTATAGTTTTGTTGTGGCATTTTCAAGTACTTTCTGTGGTTTGTATCGGTAGTATGGAGTGTATTTTTCTATTAATTTGTATTTGAGTGCTAATTGTTGATGAATATGTTTAGCTACATTGTCATGGCGATGTGTGTATTCTTTATTTGCTAAAGCACTGCAGCCTCCTATAATATGGTCTATTGTTTCGGTTGTTTGATGGCATAATCTACATTTATCTGTTTCTATTACTTCTTTGAGGATATACTTAGAGTAATTGCGCGTTTTAATAATTTGGTCCTGTATTCCGAACATGAAACCTTCTGTTTCGGCAAATATATTTCCTTTTGTAAGCCACGTGTGTGATGCGCTACTATCTATATGATCTTGTTCCAATTGGTGAGGATATTTCCCATGAAGTGCCTTTCTTTTCCAGGTGTCTATTTTTTGTTCATCATGGGAAATTTTATTTTTTGGTTCATATTCGCTATTATTGAGTTGTAGAGGTGTACCAGACTGAGGTAAATGCACTATTGCTTTATGTAATTCGCTTTCATTAGCTTTTGATAAGAAGTACTTACGCAGATTATCTATTTGACTGTAATGTAAATTTTTGATATCTATAAAACCGCGACCTCCTAATTTTCTGTTGAGTGTGAATCTTTGTACTGCGGAATGAATATGATGGATGTTATGTTTATAGCTAGCTGTCCTAGTTATGGTGTTAAGTTCTTCTAACTCTGTGTCTGACCATTTAATAATACCAAACGAATATGTTAGTATGGGCACTGCATATGTGTTAACGGCTTTTACTTTGTTTTTTCCTGATAGCTGAGTATTAAATATTTTGTTTAGTCTCTGTTTATATTTGGTTTTAAGTGTATTTTTAATGTGTTTATGATTTATGTAAGTACTTTGGTGATATCCTAGGTATTTGTATGTCTCTTTAGGTTCCATGCTGTCTATTATTCCTGTTTGTGTTTCAAGTTCGAATGGATGTGTCTCTTTTTGTTGCCCTTTTATAATACTGTTAATTTTACATTTGTTGGTTCCAAGTAACATTTTTATGTCTGTGCTGAATTTTTCTGTTATTTTAAGTAAATGATCAATTTGTTGTCTACTAGCTGCGTAAAGTTTTATGTCATCCATGTATAATAGATGCGTGAGTTTTGTTTTAGAGTCCCTATTAATCATATATCCGAAGCCGGTTTCATTGAGTATTCTAGAAAGAGGATTAATAGCTAGACAGAACCATATAGGGCTTAAGGAGTCACCTTGGAAAATACCGCGTGATATTTTGATAGGTCGTGTACATATCGATGTGTCTTTTGTGTGTAAGCTTAATTTAGTGGTCCAATTTGTCATTATGCTTTGTAAGAATTGTATCAATTTATCATCCACCTTATATATTTTAAGAATCTGTATTAGCCAAGAATGCGGTACACTGTCGAACGCTTTTTGGTAATCTATGTAGGCATAGTATAGGTTTCTGTGTTTTTGTTTTACTTGGTTGTGTATCTCGGTATCTATTACTAATTGTTCTTTACACCCTCTTGATCCCTTGCTGCAGCCTTTTTGCTCTTGTGATATGATGTTATTTAGTGTGATGTGTTCGTTAAGTTTGTTGCAGATAATGGATGTTAATAGTTTATATATAGTAGGGAGACAAGTGATGGGTCGGTATTTAGCTGGATTTGTTGTATCATTATCTTTAGGTTTAAGGTAGGTAATTCCTTGAGTTAAAAAATTGGGGGTGTCTAGTGGGTTATTTATAAGATGGTTAAATGCTTTTGCCATGTGTTCATGTGTTGACGGTAGGTATTTTATCCAGAAATTTTGAATTTTATCTAGCCCTGGAGCTTTCCAATTTAAAGTATTTTTAATTGCTTGTGTTACGTCTTCTTTGTCTATTGTTAAAGCTGACATAGTATCTATATTTTCTGTTAACTTTTCTTCTATTTCAGTCCATGGTAGGTGTGTGTTGTGTTGCACTGGTTTCGACCACAAATCTTTCCAATAATTTTCTATTTCATCTTTATCTGGGGTTTGTGTGATTTTAATTTCTTCTGTATTGAGTTTCTGGTAAAAAAGTCTTTGATTGGAGTTGAATAATTTATTATGTGATTTTCTTTGGTTGCTTTTGTGATATCGACGTAAACGTTTGGAATATGCTTGTAATTTCTGTTTATTGTAGTCTAATTGCTCTGTAATTTCCTCTATGCTTCTATTATTCGGGTTTACTTTCCGTTGCTTCTTTTGCGTGAGATTCCCGTTTAGGTATTGAGTAAGTTGTCCTATTTCCTTTCTTAATACTACAATCTTACTTTCTATTCTTCTCTCCCATAGTGGCTTTTTTGGTTTAATCACTGTCTGACCATTATCACATGTATTGTTTTCTAATTGTCTAAAATGTTTATTGTGTAATGTTATGACTGTTTGTGCTGCGCAATATATCATGTCATGAATTTCTTCTATTTTTATCACACTTTTATTTTGTAAGTGTAGGTCTATTATTTGATTAACGGTATTTAGGGTTTTATTAGTATTTCGTGTTGTTTGTAGTTTAGGAATAGTAGGTCTAAGTGTTGGGTTTGTTCCTGTATATTTTATAAGCATTTCGGTGAAAGTGTTTTCTATTTTATTGTACTCTTCTAGATCTGATAATCTATTTGTTATTTCGGGATGTTCTGTTCGGTTAAGGTCACAGCTTTCAAGAGGTTGATATATTTGAGTTATGGTGTTGTTTTGCTGTATAGTATCAAGGGTATTTTGGGGAGAAAGTATTTGACTGTGTGAATCTGTGGTTAATACAGGGTTGCTACTTATTGCAGTGGTATTGGTGGATTGCTGTTCTATATTGTTTATGATGGAGTTATCGTTAGATGGATTTGATAAAAATGTTGGCAATGATACAGATTGCTTTATGTGTTCTCTTTCGACTGCCGGTATTCTATTATTTCTATGTATAACTCTTATTTGATCGGCGAGGCGCTGTTCTGATAGATGGTTTAATTCAGGGATACTTTCAGTAAATTTTTGATGTAGTAGTGATCTCCAAGCGGTTAGATTTTTTTCATTATGTGTGACTACATAGTAGCAGCGAAGGAGTGTTCTGTTTATTTCGTCTGTCCATCTCATCCGCTGTCTACTTTTTCCAGCGAGGGTGGTTGAAGGTAGCATATCCTGCAAAACACTTCTTGCTGGTGTGTTGATGTTAGATGTTAATGTGTGTGTGCTGAAATTTGCGCGGCTAAGTGAGTTATTTTGAAAATCACGCGCGGGATTAGTGATGTTAGTGATGGGACCAGGAGAATTTGCATGTGCTTCCTGTGCAACATCACATAACAAAGGTGTAATGGGAGTTGATCGCGAAGATGATTGTTGATACGTGTATGAATTAGGTGATGAGGCAAGTGATGAGAAAAGACTCTGTGTTGATGATGTGGGTGATGATGAGTGTGAAGTTATGGGTGTATTATCAACTGCAGCAGCACTGGTCTGGGCAGTCCTATGCGAGACGTTGCCCCCCCCAGAATACGTGGGGCAGCCCGAGCTCGAAGGCCCGGGGCGGGATTCTCCCTCGCGGGTACCCGCCTGGGGTATTTGCCTGTTTCTTAGACGCATCGCATATTTGTTGT
>DWIP01000068.1:0-10393 GCA_018248355.1 Telemiades fides | reverse complement strand
GTAATGATGGAACAGATTTTAAAAAAGAATATTTAATAATAATATTTCAGAATATGGAAATCAATGCTGGTATTTGTATTCCTTGTAAGAAATATAAGGTAAAAAGATAGAACGTAGGCGTATATGTGGACGTGTATCGCTAGCCGATCCTCCATTCTGCGTGTCCAACAATGGACAGTTTCAAACAATACCCAGTCAGTCTTGTTAGAAATTTAGATGAGTTTCTCTTTTGACAGATTGTTCCCAGTCATCAACTTAATTGAAGTACATTTGCACAGAGAAAATGTAAGTATTTCGTTAATTTACTACAGCTTGTTGATACTTCGTAATATTATTCAACACGGATTGCAAATATTCAAAGAAGAAAAGTTGTTCCTAAGTGTAATACCCAGAATCATAATTTTTACTAGTAGTTAATGTAACAAAGAGCAAATTATACACCTTCTACACAAACCAGCGATGAAACTTGAAAAGCGCAAGTTTTAAGTGTAATTTTAACCTTATCCATAGTTTCAAGCTAACACCGTAACGATAGAGCCGCATGTTATTAATAACCTAATACCATGTCTGAAGAGTAAGTCACGAAACAATACCTACAATTTGTAGAGTAAAATGAAATTGTATTCAATATATTATAACTTTATACTATAGTGATACTTATATTGAAATTGGAGATATAATTTAAATTGAATAAACCGAACTAAATAAGTGCAATCGGGATATTATTTATCATGTAACATTTGATACATTAATCTAAGCAATAAGTAATTAAATACGCAAAGGCGAATTGCGTAGGAGTGCCTTATGTAGGCCGTCACAGGAGCCTCTACGTTTCGAACACGAGCCTTTTCATAGATAAATGGCCCATATCCTTAAATTGCCTATTAAAAGGTAATCTAGTGTCGAGAATTAGTATAGTATAAGTCGATATGATGTCGATGTCAAGAACAATTTGTTAAAACACGACATGGTATGTAAACATAGAAAAAATTGTCTTTATACCACATCACGTAGTTAAGCAATACAAAAGGATTTTTGAAATCCATCAACTAAGGAGATTAAATTGGATCTTGGTTTAACAGACTTAACCAAACCAAAATTAAATTACCAAAAAACAAAACCGAATGAACCCTACGCAATTTTACGAAAACTTATTAAGAACACTTAATATGTTCGGCATCAGTATAATTACCTATACTTAATTAACTTTATACGACCCGAAAGCGTTTTAAGACACCGTTATCAATTAATTAAAATGCCAAACTTGACATGAGACTCGAAACTTATTAATCACATCGAACAAAATTTGGAAGCAACAAGATAAGTAACTTAATGACTGCTATAAAAATAACCGATACGGTAAATATGAAATACCTACTACGCATACCATCTATGGACAATAACGAGACTACACGTGGAATAGAGGTAATAATCACAAATGCAAACGTATTTAAATATACGTAAAACACGATTGACGCGAATCTTGGGATATAAACACGTATCTAATAACAAATGGCAGAAGAACTGTTCCTGAATTCGTACTCCTAAAGCTTACCTACATGGTAATAATAAAATGACTGGCAATCAATATAAAATCATAGTAAATAATCAGATTAACGGCCATGTTGACAAGTATTTAAAAGCTTAGAATCACAAATTACACAGTCACACCATGTGGTCGTGACGTTTGAATCACATACACCTTCAGTTTTTGTTGTGAATAAAAAGCGCTAATGAAAACCAGATGAGTCTAGTCATAGCCATATTAAAATAGAAAGCTAGACTTGAACCCGTCTCAACCGGTTAGCGAGGTAACGTTAACATGTGACACATGTTCAACATACATATATGTAATATGTACATTCATTCGTACACATAGTAACAATATGATTATCTTAATATATAAAAATGTATGTCCTTTATAGCATCGTAAACTATGCATTTGATCATGTGAATATCTTTAGCAAAACTGTTGTGCATGAGCCCACGAAGGCTTCTGAGTTGGTACGACCAATTTTCGACAGATGGCGCCACTGTCGTTCCAATGAATATCATAATTATAATTTTAGTTGGTGGCGTAGCAACGCGGTTAGTGTACAGCTTACTCTAACTGTAATATGCATAGATGAATAAATAACGTATACTTGAGTGATATATATTTGCTCATAATCTGATCTATTTCTTAATCTCGTTCTAAGGTACGAGGTTCAATTCCTAAACACATCCATATGAATTTTCCAAACTTTTTAATCTTCGGTGCAAAAGGAGACGTATTATATTATGTTTGGCAAATGCATAACTCTTTATAATGTATCTGTATCTGTCTGTGGCATCGTATCTCCTACTAAGCCACCGCTACTTCTGTATAGTATAGTACAGCACAGTACAGTGTAGTGCAATGCAGTACAGTACAGTATAGTATAGTATAGTATAGTATAGTATAGTGATTTTAACCGATGTCAATAAAGGAGACACTCAATTCGTATGAAGCTATATACTATAGCACAATGTTTTATAGAGAGAGACTAGAGAATTACGAGTTAGCACCTATTGAAACAAATCCTGGAGGGTACACGTGTAGGAGTAATCTACGGGTTGGAGAAGAACTCGCTCTTGACGTGGCCTTGATGGAATTGAAGCACGTTTGGAGTGCACGGGGGTAGTTGGTGAGGGTTGTCGACTGGCCGTGTAATTATGCACCTAGACTAGACGGTTTTAGCGTAGACGACTGTTTTAAAAGTAGTGCATATTTCTACTTATAACATAAGGGTGGTAACCCGAACTTGTGTTTTTATACTTTTTTTTGTCAGAATTCAATGTCATTGGTGACTTGTACGGCCACGAAATATCTGGATATATTTCTACATTTTATGCTGGTGATCTCTCGTCGCCCTTTTTAATAATTATAATGATGTTATATTCTGGTTTTAAGTGTGGTAACGAATACTAATCAAGGATTTCAAGATATTTCTAAGATTTACGAATTATCAAGATTAGTTCGATTCCTGGGTCGTGGGTGCTACACTTTCTGTGAAAGTTACATGTGTGTGTAAAGTGTATTGTTTAAGAGGTTCCACTGCTTTGACAGACTGACAATGGACAGTTTTTTATTGACTTATCAGTATACCACCGGACCGTACAACATTTCGGACAGACAGACAACTCTTTTATTGACTTATAAGACAACAATAACTATTTACCACCAACCCACATTTTGTATAGCTACATGTAAAGCTACTTACACACATGCGTATCTCGTATCGCATCGCTCTCAGGAGGCACATTCGTCGCGGGCTCGTTAAGCCCACGCCAATTTATTAAATGCTATACACACCGTCCGAAGGCCTACCCACTGTGTTTTATAGAGATTTAGCGCCACTTTATATTAAACTTTCATGATAACTGCGCGGAGGCACGGTACACAGGTGTCAGTTGTTTTCATTTTGTGAGCGGAAGAGTTATCGCGGTGTTTCGGGAGTTATGACGTCATAAAATGTCGGGTTAGTAAAAGTGAATTGTCTTTCGGGGGCAGGTGGGTTTAGGTGGTTACAGATATTGCTAAGGTACACCCCATGTTTAAGGTTAGCTTAAAGCAGTAGGGTAGGGTGGTGCAGGAGTGCGCACTTTCGTGTTTTGCTTGCTACAGAAAAAAAAATAAAGATGCTATATATATATGATGAAAAGCGTTTTTTATTGGCACTAGTTATTAAAGTAACAAAATCAGTTATAATAATGAACTTTTTGGTATTTATTTAGGAAATATTAGGAAAAAAGTCAGTCCCGTAAAATGCGTACTCTTGAGCTAATAGTCCGGACAAGAGTGCGCAATTAGGTGTACAAAAATACGCACTTTAAACAAGAGTGCGCATTACTTGCAAACGTTACATTTGTAGTGACCAAGACCTCCATAGTCTGTGCACTTCTCGTGCCACCAGTTTTTGAAAGAAGTACATTTCACCAGTCTTCTGAAATGGGTTCCTTATACATTTCTGAACAACCTGGACAAGGCCATACCTTTTTCTTCGGTGTTTTTTCTAAATTAACATTTGTATTCTTTATCAAAGGTTATTGATTCCTCTTCGCAGCATCTTCTTCCAGCATCTTTTTAAGCGGAGAACTGCTTAAAATCTTAGACCTTTTGCTTCTTTTAGTGTGAGTCTGATGAATGAAACATTTCACTTGAAATGAAGTTGACGGTGTGTCTACTTCACAAAGCCTTCAGCCTTCAGTCTTTCTTCAGCTTTCAGTCAGTTCTTAGAGTAGATTCAGGCATGCCGAGTTGTTCCGCTACATGTCGTTTGCTTTTGCCATCTGCAACCAACTTATGAGCTTCTTCTCTTACACTGGGATTCACGTTCTTTTTTCTCTCGGACGTTCTTTGTCTTCTTGACATCCTAAAAAGTTTATACATATAAACATTAGATAATAATTAATGGTAATTTACAACTGAAAATTATTTAAAAATTATATAGGTAGGAATAGAGATACTTATTGCACAAGAGTGCGCGCGTACTCTTGTAAAATGGGGCTCTGCGCACTCTTGTACAATCCTGACTTAATTATTTTATAACATCACTACTGCCATCTATTTAAAAACTATTAAAAACTACTCGGCTAGTAGGTTTTTCGATAATCTCTTAGTTGATGTAAACACCAAAATATTTCTTACCTTTTTGTTTTCTTTTGCAATTGAATGTACAAAAAGACGGAATGTTACTTCCCAGTAGTCAAAAACACTTTTTCTTACATAAATCTGCAGAAAATACACCGAATTACTTAATTTTTTCACACCGACTAGCTTTTTGTGTGCGTTGACGTTTGACATTTGAATTTCGCAGGAAACTTTGTGTTGTGATTGGCTAATGGGTATGCGTACTCTTGTACACCGCGCACTCTTGCACCACCCTACCTACCTAATAATGTTCATAGGCTTGCAAATTGCTCACAATTCTTTATTCAGAATTCTTAAATACTTATCCTGAAAGACCTGTCTTGTTTAGAATAAAATTAATCAAAATTAGTTAAAACATTTCTAACTTCTGTTATTAAGCCGTAAAGACAGCAAAACAGATATTTAGTATAGCAAAACAAATATTCTTAAAAATAGAATATTGTTAAGTTAAATCAACGCTTCCAGGTGTAACATTCGACGCAGCAACACAATGTCACTTGCAGTTCGGCGCCGAGGCAGTGGTGTGCGCGAAGCCGACGGAACTTTGCGAGCACCTTTGGTGTCTGGTGAACAACACGTGCAAGACGATGCTGCGCCCCGCCGCGCCCGGCACCACTTGCGGCGTCGATATGGTTAGTTACTCATCATCGTATGTAAAACTCCTGTGTCACTATGTTTGGACCAAGTTTTTTAGCGTGGTTGCCGGCTATACTTATACTTCATGCGAACATTTTAGTCCTCAGGGGTAGCAATCGTATCTGTGGTCAATTTCAAATACAATTCAGTTGTACTTGTATTGGTTTCAGATGTCCATGAGCGACAGTTACCATTTACCATCAGGTGGACTATAGGCTCGTTTGCTACCTTTACATTATAAAAAAAATGCTAACCTCCGAAAGTACCTACTTAAGGGATTTTAACCAAATTTTGCGCATATGCGTAACTTATTTCAACTTAAGAAATAGGATACTTTAAATCCTACCCTAGATGGCGCTGTCGTTGATTTTTATATAGGTTGGACGACCACTCGGAGTCCACTAGTAGGTACTTAGTTTTTTTTATTTATCTATAATACAAACAACAACTATAAGAAATATTTAGAAGCATGAATTCAAAAAACAAAATAAGATTAATTACCTTTTTTAAATTACGAAAATAGAGACAGGTCAAAAGTTACTAAGATGCACCTAAGCTACTATGGTTAAAGCTGCTTCATTTATAATTTATCAATTATTATTTATCTTTCCACACCCCAGTGGTGTCAGAACCAAACGTGCGTGGCACGGACACCGTCGCCCGAGCCGCGGAACGGCGGCTGGGGTCCGTGGAGCGAGTGGAGCGAGTGCTCGCGGACGTGCGGCGCGGGCGTCTCCACGCAGTCGCGCGAGTGCAACAACCCGGAGCCGTACAACAACGGCAACTATTGCATCGGGGACAGGAGTCGGTGAGTTGTCTACGTGTTTCTTGTCACCACGCGGTCGCGCGACTGCAACACCCCGCACTACAACAGCGACTACTATTACGAAGATAGTCGAAAAGTTCTCGACGATGTATTTCTTTTTGACGCTGAAGCAAATGTGCTTGCGGTACAAGTGTGGGTAAGGCCCTCAATCCTTATCGACACATGTGGAAAACTTTAAAAAGAACCAGATAAAGGTACAGCTACTTTTTTATATTATCTTGATGGTGAGTAGTCACCATCGTCTATAAACATTTGCAACAACATAGGGATCGCCAAAGCATCGTCGTCTTTGAAGAAGAGCTCTTTTCGCACTTTTGCTGTAGTGCCCCTTAACATAGTATTTACTAGCAGTACCTAATTGTAAAACTAACTTGTTATAGGTATTAATAGGAATATTTGTTAATAATATGGAGGTGAGGACAGTAAGTGCAAGTTAATCCTATTAATGCGGTTAGTAACAATCTAGGCTAGGCAATCTATCTAATAACCATTAGTAAAAAAATACATTAAATACATTAAATTCCTAAGCCTATACCTACTACCTTTCATAAAAGGGACACCTTGTAGAGCTGATTTAATTTTGTAATCTGCAATACAAGTTGTAAATGAAATATACTAGTTAAAAATATAGTTACCTACCTATACCTATTCCATATTTAACTTGAATTGCAGATTGGACAGCGATTATCCCATTGAATTTAATTAAGTAAATTAAAAAGCATCAACAGCGAAAGCAGTTAGTTAGTATTTTTAATTAATCGATTTATTAATTAGAATACAAAGTTTAAATACACCCGTCTTTCCATCCAGGTACAAAGTATGTAATACGGAACCGTGCCCCATCAATAATCCGTCATTTAGAGAAGTGCAATGCGCAAGATTCAACAACATGACTTATAATAACGAAACCATACTAGAATGGATACCATACTTTGATCAAGGTAAGTGTTATGGTAATTTTTTCACTGAAGATATTCTTTAAATAATATGAATATGCAAAGTGGTAGAACTCGTGTAGTTCGACCGGGGCGGTACCGCCCCCGTCCTCATAAGCCTTCGTGAAGCAATTTTTGCGTTTCGATTTTGGAGAAGCGTGGTTGCCAGCTAGACTTACTAGAGACAAACATTTTAGTCCTAAGGGGTAGCAATGTATCTGTGGTAAATTTTAGGGACAATTCAATAGTACTTGAATTGGTTACAGATGCCCATGGCGGCAGTGACCACTTACCATCAGGTGAACTGTCCTTTGGTCCTTTGGTACCTTTACGTAGACTATTAAAAAAATTATACCTACTCCTCGGAAGTCTTTCCCAATGGAAATATCTTACAAATGTTACTTAAAGCGTCAAAATTAAGATACTATAATATTACTTAGTAAATGTTGCAACTGTTGCAAGTGGACTTATGATTATACGCTACTCATATTTTTTACTCAGATGACTTAGTTTTCGATATTTAATTTCTTTTAAGAATCATCACTATACATATGTTTATCATCTGTATAATTTCTTGGACCAGATAAACCCTGTGATTTGCAATGCGTGCCTCGAGACCCACGACTCAGCGACGTAGAAATGTTAGGAGGTTTTGCAGCTGATGGAACTCCTTGCCGGCAAAGTGTAGGTGCTCGAGATATGTGTATAGCGGGTAAGTAGATACCAATAATTTGAATACTAGACGAGCTGCCCTATAGAAGAATTGACCAAATAAGTAATTAGATATACCTACCTAATGGATACATTGTATAAGAAAGAAAAAGTAAGATAGAATATTCTAACAAACTATGACATCCATTAGAGTTAAGTGAAAAAAAGAATAAAAATATTTTTTTATGTTTTCCTTAAATTGTCAGTACCTAACCTATTACTTAATTATAAAAATGTAAATAGTCCACAAGTTGCTAAAATGCAGATATGCCACTCTAGAACAAGATTTAGAAACAGCAGCCTCAAGTTGCAACAATATTATTATACATATAAAACATTGGTATGTTTGTTTGTTAGGCGTGTGTTACAAAGTGGGTTGCGACTGGATAGTGGACTCGGAGGTGCAGGAGGACGAGTGCGGGGTGTGCGGCGGGAACGGCTCCGACTGCAAGACCGTGCAGGGCATCTACAACAAGGACACCACGCGCCAGTCCGGCTTCAGTGAGGTAACACTAGTCATTAAACTGTAGTGGTCATATTGTTCCAACGAAGTGGTACCCCCACCCATGTAAACCTCCGTGGAGCATACTTTTCGGTTTCAGAGAGACGTGGTTATAGGTCTTGCACATGAGGTTGACATTTTTGTAGGGGCGGACTAATATAGGCGGAGGGGGAGGTACGCCCCGATTCAGAGGGCCTCCTCATGTTTGTCTACCTCTTTAACACTTAAGGAGCCTACAGTCCACCAAATGATAAGTGGTTACTGCCGCCCTTTGACATCCAATAAAAGTAAGATTGAATAGAACCTCAAATTACCACAAATGGGGTGATCCCTGAGATGTTCGCCTCGAGTGTAAATATAGCCCCGGTCTGATAATCACGCCTCTATTGATAATGTTAAATGTTCCTAGGAGGTAATGCCCCCGTATAGGTGTATTGTAGACTGGGTTCTAGTTTAATATTAAACTCAACAGACATTTACTGTGATAATAAATTTATTGTAGGTTGCTGTCATACCGGCTGGATCAAGAAATGTGAAAATTCAAGAAAAAGTCAGCCCTGGAAACTTTATTTCGATCGGAAGTGCGAAGTCGAGAAAAATATACCTTATTGGAGCTAGGTATGATTATATTATATTATCATGTACCTATGTGCATTGTTTTAATATCACTGTGTTCAGTAAAATGAGTAATATGTTAAATTACTATCTTAATCTTTTTAGGAATGCCACATTAACAGAATACTTCGTAGCGGGAGCTCAGGCGATCTACGAGAGAGATCGTGACTGGGAGAAAGTACGAATTTCTGGACCACTGTCTGAGGATATAAAAGTATATGTAAGTGAATATCAACGTAAACTCGACTAAGATATTAAAATAAATTATTAAAACGATTGTCGCACTACCTTACAATTATTGTTATTTTAACACATGCCTAGTTTAGCCTGACATTATTATATCACTTCTCGCAAAGACTGGCTCTTTAAGCATCAGACCTGAGAATTTAATTCTTGCAAAAAAATGAACATAAATTCTGAGATTTAAAATTTAAATATAACGTAATGACATAAATAATTTAATTTCAACCGTGTAACGCAATTTAGCTAACAGAGGCTCGTTACTGAATTAATGTTAACATTTCGAAATTTCTATAGCTTGACATAAAATCTCTTAAAAAACATACTTTGGCTTATAACGTCTCACGCTATGAGATAAAATGTGTAAACAGAGGCTCGTTTCCAGCAACGTATCCACCGCGGCAAGCACCGCAACCCGGGCGTCACGTACCAGTACACGGTGGACAAGCAGCAGCTGCGCGCGCGGCGCACGTACCGGCTGTCCGACTGGTCCGCCTGCTCCGTCACCTGCGGCGAGGGCCGCATGCACCGCGACTACCAGTGCGTCGACGAACATAACCGTACGTATCATGTTTGCCTGGTAGTAGCACTTGTGTACCTAGTAAACTCGACCACCCTCATAATCCTCCGTGAAGCAATTTCCACAAGTTGCCAACGAACCCTTTTTTCAAACGAAGGTAGCATACGAGCCTGCAGCCTATCTAATGGTAAATGGTTACTGCCGCCCATTGACTTCTATAACCAGTACAAGTACGATTGAACCGTACCTGAAATTGACCACAGACGCGTTGTTTCCCGTGAGGACTAAAATGTTTGCTTCGAGTGTAAGTACCTATAGTCGTCAACCACGCCTCTCCAAACACCAAAACACAAAAATCGCTTCACGGAGGGTTATGAAAGTAACTGTATTACTATTACTTAGACTTCGTTATCCATTTATCAGAGGGCCGTATCTCTTGAACATTAATATAGGTAGACACTTGAAAATGCTACTGAATGTGTTTAATTATTGCCACTACAACATCAAATACTGAAAATAGAGAAAACATTTTACTTCAACATTTTACCATGGTAATGCCATCTAGTTTCGACTTCTGCCATCTGTTGGCGGTACGTAGCACGAACAGAACATTTCATATGCGCGTCCTATGCAAGTCTACGAATATTATAGTCAGCTATACAAGATGCCCACACGAGGTGAACATATTCTAAGTTCTCAGAGGTAGCAACGCGTCTGTGGTCAATCTCAGGTACAA
>DWIP01000067.1:0-10409 GCA_018248355.1 Telemiades fides | reverse complement strand
GTTACATCCAATTTTCTCTTGATTTAGATTTGAGACAATGCTCAAGCAAATTGTTAATTAAAGTGATAACGGTGAAAGTTAATAATGCCCTTTCTGCAAAGTAACCATGATTATAAATCTTTGGTGGATACAAGTTATATTAATGGCGCACTGAAAATGTTAACACGTATTTTTTTATATAAAAACAATGGCTGGCAGTGAAACGGCTGAACACTTTGAAACTTAAATAAAATATTTTGACTGCAAAAATTATAAACGTAATTCACTAAATGGAATTAACAAGACTCTAGAAATAAAATTGTCATTATTATACGTTGATATCTTATCAACATTTTGATTAATAGACATTATATAAATAAGCATATAAAAATAAGCATTACAAATACCAAACTAAGCATTAACTGAAATCAAGTTACAAATTTCAGTGCTAATGGTGCATAAAATAACGGGTTTACATCATACAAATATTTAGGCAAGTATACAAGAAATTAATAAATAGGTTGGGGATAAAATTTTTTCGTATTTTGGTATCATAAGTTTACAATCTGTTTGTGCTTTCGTAAAAGGAAACATATAAAATCAATAATTATTATCTGCACTTCCTTAATTATTTGTTTGCCTCGAAAAATAAGTTTATTATGCGAATTAGTGTGTGGTTTTACCGCCAAGGAACTAATACTATCTATCGGTTCTGATCTCTACTGCTAATAGTTTTATAACCCAGTGGTATATTCATAGTTTGTTCGTGCAAATTGCATCATTTTGTTTATGTAAATCTTGGTTACTCTTGTCTATGTTTTAACCTCTCTATTGAAATTGTTATTATATCCTATGTTGGTATTAGTGGACAGCCCTTGCTTAATAAGTTAACGCAAGAAATAGACACAAGACAATGTTAATTAATAAAGAAGGTTGGGGGCATCCATTAATTACGTGAGGCATCTAAGGGGGGGAGGGGATAGAGTTAAATCCCATCTAATCTCACTTTTGGGACGGGGGGAGGGTCTCGGCAAATATCACGTAATTTTTTTCATAGACATGGTTCCAGTAGACACCCTCGAGACTGCATTTGGGTATTATTACATTACATCGGAATAAATTATTTTTGAATCGCAGTAAATTCGGGTTAAAGTATTTTATTGTTAAATTCTTCTTGCAATTCTAGTGTCCCAGCAATCTTAAATATTAGTCTTGGTTAGCCGTAAATAAAAGTATTGAGCAATTTTTGTTTCATTTTGAAATAAACCAAACACACTTACATTAGAACCTCACATTTTAACAACTCACACGTGAGATTGGTAGATGGAGGAGGACGTTGAATCAAACCTCACGAAATCTCACCAGTCACCACTCACTCACTTAAAAATTTCAAAAAACGTTTCACGTAATTAATGGACGTGCCCTCGTGGCTTTTTATCATCATAAGGCCAAACCACACAAGTTTAGTCACTCGGCGAACCGAGTACTTGACATATCAGTGCCTAGCACGTTCTTCCTACAGAGTTTTAGTAATTCCTCTTTCTGTCCCTACAGAGTTTCAGTCTCTTCAGTACTATAAGTTAAGGTCAGCATAAAAAATAAATGTCAACTAAATTCCCAAGATATGATCACTACCAACAAGATGACAACAAGTTGTTGAATCGAATGTTATTGAATCAAATGGCACATACTCAAAGTATATATCAAATTTGCAAACGAAATACGAAAAAATTTCTCCCGTCCTTATACATATAAAACCAAAAATGATAATAATGCAATAAAGACAAGAAATATTTGGAAGTCCAGCTTCAACACAAATATAAAATAATTTTCATATTTTTATTTTAGATTGTAATAGAAAATATTTTTTTCAATTGATTAAGGTTATGCAAAGTGAAAAGTCATCCAACATCCAGCCACATTCGAAATAATTTCTACTTGTACAAAATAGTATAGGACAGGACTTAGAAGACTGTGATGTCTTTTGTGATCATATACATAATGTATTTATATATCAGAAATGTACATTCTCCTATGATAATATTTTTATGACGAACAATGAGATTCAATATTAAGAGGCACATTGTAAACAAATAACATTAACAAAAACATATAAAGATGATATCATACTATTTTAGGATTTACTTGTGCATCACTCAATGCACATAAGTATTTATACACCTTATAGTAACTTTAAGTTAAACATTGAGCTTCCCATTTATACAAATAAATAATATGATTAACTACATTAATAGATCGAAGTAACGTTATATTTAAAATATACAAAAAATATTACTTAAAATCTACTGTACACTTTAATCGTACGCTGACTCGTAGTATTTGAGAGTTCACCGTTTAGATTTATTTTTCTTTTTTTTGCGCGGTTTATATCATCTCACTTCACAGTGTTTACTAACAGCGACAGGTAGCGGCGAAGCGGGCGCGCCATGCGACACCGCTTGAACGCCGCTCTGCGACGGCCCTTCGCTCGTCTCTTTCATCACGTAACCTGAACCTTGGGAGCTACGCGCCAATTTTAATCGAATAGGAGTCACTTTTGCAGTTCGTACTTTTCGCCCAGCACTCGAGCTATCGGAATAAACGGGGGGGTCGATAGCTAAAGGATCACGCGCAGTTGGGTCATAGTCAAAAGGATCGACGACAGGCTCTGGGGCCGCGGCCGCCGCCGCAACCGCACCCACGACGCCGCTTATGCCCGCCCGCTCGCTACTTTCCTCTTCTTTCGTTCGCTTTATCTTGATTATCAACTTAGTTGCACTTTCACTTTCACTATTTATCACTCGGAGCTTTTCTTTCTCTGACTTATCTTTCTTCACTTTCTTCTTCTTCTTCTTTTCACTTTTGTTTATTTTATACTTCTTCGTCTTTTCATCTTCTTCAAAATCTGCCATCACTTTACGTCGGTATTTCATACTCTCGCGACGTAAATCTTTGAAATTGGGCATAGGTTTGCTAGTCAAACGTTTTTTAGGAGGCCGGAATTGGAATCCAAGTGGTTCTTCATTAACTTGTTGAACAACGTTCGAACGTATTTTAATTTTAAGTTTTGGTGCAACGGGAGAGGTAGAATTTGATGTGTTCGGCTTGTTAGATACACGTCCTCGCCTTTTATGCATTTGGCTAGAACTTCCAGCTATCGTTGATAGTTTCATATCATCAGAAGTATCAACATCATTCATACTGACTTCCAAATGTCTTAATTCTCGAGATAGACCACTAGTAGTCTTTCGTTTTTTCTTTTCTACAGGTGTATTGTCAGTTATTTTATAATCTTCTCTTGTAGGTATACTCGTCATGGAAGCTACTGCTTTCGGAATTGTTATTACAGCTCTACCTAATGGTTGAGGGGCGGCCGGAGAAGGCTGTATACCCATCGTTAAATTATTAGCTGGATCATCCATATTCATGTCTTGTGTCCAGTATTGACGTAATAATTCCTTTTTGCGCATGCGTCGCAAATTAGTAGATCCTGTCATCATAGACGACGAGGCACTACTAGACGCACTAAAGATATTTATATTAGATTCATGTGTGGGAGGAGGAGGCTGAGGAACTACTGGTTGAACAGAACTCGTTGAATAATTGGCGTCCAAAAATGGACCCTTTATTTTAACTTTTAACTGATTTCTAGAATCTGAGAGCGAGACCTTTGGCAGTTGTGGTGTAAACGGTTCTTTTACAGGTTCATTTACAACTGCAGTTATCGCTGCTCGTGGAGACCCAGACCCAGGTTTACTAGCCATTAATTCAGTGTGAAGCTGTTTTTCGACTTCTTCATCTATATCAGCTAATTGTTGATCAGCTGTACCACTGGCAAAAGCTAAAAGATGACTATGTAAAGCAGCGCCGGGGGCAGGAGCAGGATTTTCAAAAGAATATGTTCGCATGTCGACAGGCCCTGGTAAAACTGGTCTGACATCTGAAAAACCTGTAGCACGATCTGAAGTGTTATTTGTTGGAGATTGTGAGTGTTCGGACGCTTCGGGTGTAGGAGGTTTGACTTCTTTAGTTTCAGGCAACGGTCTCTTGGTTGCCTGCTTGGGACTTGCCACACTTGGGGACTGTGATGAATCTTTGTAAGAATGTTCTGATCTATCTTCTCGCCCTTCAATCGACTTTCGCCTTTCTCTTAGTGCTTTAATATCAACTCCATCATTAGCAATTTCTTCATCAAAGTCATACACAGTCCCAACCAATTTACTTTGAATAGAATTACCCGAAAAATCAGTAGAGGAATATCCTTGCCCTCGACTTTTAGATCGTCCTCGTCCTCGATGACTTCTACTACTTCTATTGCTTGAACGTTTACTACTCTTAGAATCACTCTGTTTCGGTGATATATCTGGACTTTTCCCTGGAGATTTCCCTGGGAATCGGGTCATAGACTTAATAGATTTAGATGGAGATTTAGGTTCTTGAGTATTTGTACTTAGATTTGTTTCATCACTGTCATTTGATAGCTTGGTAGGTGCCCTCGTATTGCTCGCGTCATTATATGAGTCCACACTTATGCTCGGACTGGAGACAACATGGATCGATGCTTTGTCGCTTCCAGAGGCATCATTATCATCTCGAGGTGAATCAAGCGGCTTCGGTGTCGGTGGGGCTATCATTGCAGTGGTCAGTGCTATATTTTGAGATGAAGATGTAAATGCCGCGGCACACAATGTATTAAATGCTGGTTTAGGTAATGGTTGAATAAGAGGCGCTCCATGGTATGCTAAGCCAGGAGCATAGAGCCCAGGTGCAGGTGAAGGTAATTGCAATTGCGATGAGGCGCAAGCACCTGCTGCAAATAATGGTAAAGATCCTATTGCGCCTAAAAATGGTGATGGCTCCGACGGATAGTTTGTAAATGATGGGATCTGTGGCTCCACTCGACAAGGATATGGCGGCAATGGTGGATATGGGTCCATTTCGGGTATTACGCTGCTTTGGTGTAAGTCTCTGGTATTAAGATGAGATTTGACATTAACTTTTTGTGAACAAATTGATGCCTCAGAATTTGTACTCGAAGCTGAAGATCTCCGAGTAGTTATTTTACTTTCTCTCCATTTTGTTTCTTGATATGGAGATGATATTGTCGCACAATCAGAATGTATCACAGAATTGTTGTTTTCATAATTTTGGTTATCTTGGGTCAATTCTACATCGTTACTATGTACCGAGTGATCGACTACCGATAAGGATTGCGAGTCGTCGCTTTGCTTCGATAAAGATATTGTGTCCCCAATTTCGGATACAGATCGTACGTCTGACTGTTGAGTATTTTGCTCTTTTCCATCTTCACTATAAGTACCAGTAATATCGTACTTCGATTCATCCATATGTTCTAAACAAGGTTCGTTTTGAGGCAAAGGCACATCTGCCCATTTTTCATTATTTTCGATGGAAATATATTGGGCGTTCTTATTCAAAGAGTCTCGTGATGTAAGCAAAGATGATTCAGTGTCAAGTACTGTAGTATCTATTACTTCCTTAGAATGCGAAGTTTTATCACGTATCTCAGTATGGTCGACATCTTTCTTTTTAGTAGGAATCTCACGTTCAGTATTATCCATTCTGCCACTATTATCTTCATTTAATTGCTCTTTTTCATCTCCATCTCCAGCAACATCTATATCATCCTGGGAATTAACTGAAGGTGGCTTTTTAGTACTCAGTTGCATCCTAAGTCTATCTACCAAATTTAATGTTTCCTGCACACCTTGATCCTTAGTATCTTCTTTGAAAAAGAATTCTGGATAAGCAGTGAAGGGTTTTATCATATCCTCATTGTTAAAACCATCATCTACTGCCATCATGTCAAATGCAAAGAACTCATTATCTTTAGATTGAGGAGAAAACATTGCTCGATTGGGGAATTGATTAACAGCAGAGGGAATTTTTGCACTTTTAGAAATTTCTATACCTTGCACATTTGTATCTTGATTTAAAAATTTCTTTTCAATATCTAAAACAGAGCACCTACGTTTCCTGACTACAGGGTTTTCGACATCAATTGAATCCATTGTGATTGCTCTTGCATCCATAGGAGTTTTAGGTGATTTTATCATTGTATTTTCATTTAGGTTGGCTTGAATTTTAGCTATCATCTTAATGCTGTTTTTATCAGCAGAATCGGAGTCCATCGACTTATCTTCACTTATAAAATTGTCATGCGCGATAGGTTTCTCTGGTGGCAGTGGAATTTTAGGACTTTGAGGAGCTTTTGGCCAATTTTTATCATTATCTACAAAGTCGTCACTAAGAGTACATGTAACTTTTCTATCAATTATACTCAGAGATGATTTTTGAGGTGACCGTTCTGTGGTTACGTTTACTTTCTTTATGGGTGATACACTATGACGATCTGAAACAGAGCTTTCATATTTACTGAGACGTCTCGTTTTAGGAATGGGGTCTAACACCTCGGCAGACAATTTAGGGGTATCTTTTATTGGAATATCTCTTACGCTCATTCTCCTGTTGGTTATCATTTTGTGTTTAGTCTCTGTGCTTTTCCGAGGACTTATTTTTGGAACAGCTGGGATTTCTGTTTCGAAAGACTTTGGTTTTTCTTTATCGTCAACCGAAATACTACGTGTCTTACCTTTAGCACTTTTGTTTTTGCCATCATTTTTAGAAGTATCGTCTGTTATTATTGTGACATCTTTTATTTCTTTCTTCATCTCCTCGTCCGCTTTCCGCTTCGGAGTTGGAAGTTTACTGGACTGGCTGCCCTCTTTGGGAGTTTTACTTGATGTAGAGGCAGTACTGATGTCGTCTTTAGATGATTTTCGCGGTCGGGCATCAAACTTATTAGGCATATTTCCGCTTGTAGTAGTGCTTCTGGTCCGAGCACGCGTGGCAGCACGCGCAACGCTGGGTCGGTTTGATTCCTCTCTTTCAATAGTCGGTGATGGTACCCTGCACTCGGACTCCCGTTCGGAAGTTTTAAGCTTCTTGTCAGGGGCCTTGCGAGGGGACACATCAATAGAGATGCTTTTGCCTTTTCGACGTCTACGGGGTCGTTTAGGAGATGGACTTTCTGATCCGGAGAATCTGGATTCTCTAGAGCTCTCAGAATCACTTGAGGCACTTGTTGAAGACAATGGTCTTGACACCTTGTCAAGAAAGGGCAAGTCCACTGTCGGCCTTGTACCTGGTGGTGAAAACATCGAAGGTTTTCTAATAGCTGGTTTTATTTCCCGTGCCTTTGCAGTTGGTTTCATGGTGGTCGCTTTCTCTGGCTCGTCATCGTCAGAGCTTGAGGACGACGTGTAACTACTACTACTACTATTCGATGATGAGCTAGAACTTTCATTTTGTGGTGTCCTAGAACGTTTTATGTCATCCTTTTTAGGAGAACATTTTGAAGATTCAGATTTTTCGCTATCCTTCCTCTTATCTGTATCCGAGCTTTCTGGGACAGGAGCTTTAGTGCCTAGTCCACTTTTAATATGAGCTGCTGCTTTTTTGGCTGCTTGTCTTTGTGGTACATAAGCAATTGGCTCCTTTTCTTGATCCTTATTTAATTTTTTCTTTACAACTTTAGCAAGAATTTCCTTAGCTTCTTTACCTCTTGATTTTATTTTGGGCTTCATTTTAATGTCATCTCCACTAACCTGTTTTTCATTTCCTGGTTCCTCTTTTTTAACAACCGTTGTGGACCTCATATTTTCAGAAGCTTTTTTAGCAGCTTGCCTTTGGGGCACAATCAAATCAGATGGGTTATCTTTCTGCTTTGAATATTTAATATCTTCTTTACATTTTGATTCATCTTCCGAGACCGGATGCTTGATGGGAGGTTTCTTCTCTTTATTGGAGGGCTTTCTTCCCCTTTTCTTTGGTGGTGGTTTTTCATCATTGACAGGTGTTTTCTTTTCATTATGTGAGGGAATAAATTCTTTCATGGCAGCCTTGGTTCGTGGTAACGATTGTTGGGAATCATTATCTTTAGGCGATTTAATGGGTCGACCCCTTTCTGACTTCTTTTCTGTTTTTATTTTATCCACTTTTTGTGGTTTAAAATCTTCTTTAGTAGACATTTCATCACTGCTATCTGAATATATGTCTACTGGAAACTTATTATTTCTTGTTGTTCTTATTGGCATTAAATCGTCACTATCTGAGCCTGACTGACCCATTTTTCCAGCGGTCATTTCTTTTTCCATTTGCTGCAGTGTTTTGCTGCGTGATCTATCTTTTTTCATTCTTGACTTCATTCCTTCATCTTCACTACTACTTTCAACCAAAGCTTTGGATTGAGGCACTTTCTTTTTCTTCCTTTCAGGTTTCTTCGGCAATTTTTTAGCTTTTGTTTTAGGAGACACCTTTTTCCTTGGTGAAGTAACATTTTTCTTTACGTCGTCATCAGTGCTAGACCCAATAGCTCTGCTTCGGTACTTTGATGATCGACTTATTTCTTGGGCACTTTCTTCACTGGAAAGACCACTGTACATACTTTCACTTCGACGTGACCCATTAACATAAAGTCTCTTATAAGGATTTGTAGACTTTTGACCTTTTATTAAACCATTTCGGTCCCTTGCAGGTTTTTTCTCATCACTAGAATCTTGTGGTGCGATACGTGCAAGAAGAGCTTCAAAACCATTTTTATGATCTGGAGCATTTGGATGAGAATATAATCTATCATAAATAGATGGCCCATGATTTGCCTCAATAATAGCTTGTACATCAGGCCCAGGCATGGATTGATCAGATGTCAATACAGCTACCTGCTTGTGAAATGTTTGCTCTCTCATACGGAAAAATGAACGGGACAGTTTTTCACGTCTGCTTACCATATAACACAGATTACGCACTCTTTCTAGGTCTTGTCTCAGTTGCACAAACATTTTCATTTTGTCAAGATCAGCTTGTTCTTGTCTGTGTGTTAAAAGTTCATTATCATCTGATTTAGGCGGTATTAGTGGTCGATTGTGGCCTGCACGCCTTTTTAATTTCCAATAATTGTAGATATAATTAATAGCGTCTTGATCAACTTCAAGTAAATGTGAACTTATATCTTTGACACTAACATGTCGATCAAACTCACGTTCTATTTCCTGTAACCGCGCGGCTCTGGCCTGCGTCTTTTCTTCTGATGTCATATCTTTACGACGTTTTCTCTTTACTTCCTCCTCCTCTGACCCAGAACCTGGACACTTTTCTTTCTTCGAATTCACACTGTGTTTTTGACAATATGATCTTAATTTAACACCATCATCCGCATTTTCATCTTCAATTATTGCTCGCATTTCTAGACCATGTTTAAAGGCGCATGTAACGTGATAAGCCGTTTTGCAAGTCTTAACCGAACACTGAATACAAGCTCCCTTTCGTTCGCGACACAGTACACAAACTAATGACCAACGAGATGCTGGTATAGAAGTTATTTTGGTTATAGGTTCCATTTTTTCAGCACAACCAATTGAAACTTCAGGTATCCATAGAACGCAGCTTACGTGGGCCCACTTGTGCCCTGATGGAGTACACTTCATAGCTCCACCTAAATTAGGACAGAGCGCACACGTCGGTTTTACGCCAACGCCGCAAGGCCTGCACAACCACTGACCTGTAATAAAAGAAAAAGGTACTTAGTTACAAAACAATAAACTTTTAATGTTCTTTTTCAAGTATAAGGCGCTGAAAATCCGTTTTTCTAGACTTGTCTGATTCGGTAAACAAACATGGTGGATATTAATGCGGAAACAGATATTATCAACAATATTATAATAAACAATGTTTAATTCATTGTTGTTAAACATATTTTGTGTTACTGATATGCAACTATGATATAATTCATTGTGCTTTCTGTTGAAGATATTTCGATGGCCCGATTATTTTCCTGTTAAGTCATTGGTACCGATTTCGATTCTGGCAACATCATGAATTGACTGACAGAGTAATAAAAGAAACGATCAAGGTAGTATAAAATATCGAAAAATATCTTGATTATATCAGGCATTGGATGACATAATTATGACTCATGGCAGTTGATACAGCATGCATTGTTTAGATACATTGTGTACTTTTATTTATGTAAATCAAAATATATTGAGTAACATGATTTAGTTTATCCTAATTAAAGTTGTTAATAAAAGTAGTGTAATTACTTTGTCTAAAAGAATTTGATGTACCAAATTCTTCTTAACATACATAATACATACATAATTACTAACATACATTTGTATAAAGGAGATTCAAAGTGCCTATACATAGAAAATATATTATACAATAAAAAATTTAAAGTATGATTACACATAGTTTTCAACTTCTCCACACTAGTCAGTCCATTTTTCAAAATAATAATAGTCCATTGAAATGTTACAATTTCAAGACAGAAAATATTGCATTTTCTAGATTTCTAGAGGACGCAATTTTATTATTCATCTACACTGTCAACTTCAGAGCGCTGTATAACC
>DWIP01000066.1:0-10443 GCA_018248355.1 Telemiades fides | reverse complement strand
TTTTCATTTATTCTACAGGAGCTAAACATATTTTGTGTTATTGTCGAGTCTACCTCATTATTAAATGATTTTGTTAACTTATCAAGCCTTTATGCAAACTAAACATTGAAATGCTTATTCAAATCGAACTTTGGATAATTTGCATGGTATAGTAAATAAACGCAAATAACGTTCTCTATTATACAATTTATGTAGCGAATTCCGTCAAGCATAGATTGGAATATATTAATCTGCATATAAATAAAATAGCTCTATTTCTAATATAAGCTGTGACCAACGTGTCTGTAATCTATACAGCTTATGTAGATTTAGGAAACGCAACGTATCGTTCGATAATTATATGTTAAGCAGTTGCTAACTGGCATCCGTTTGTATTCCTTACGTATGAAGTGTGATGTAATGTAAGTTCTAAAGCTAAACATAAGTGGTTGGAACGTATTCGCTTGAATTACAAGCATGGACTCGCAATTACGCTCTTGTAAGATCGCTATCATCCGAGTTCTCTACATCACGGGCTGCTCTTCCTGACTCGCATACGGTTGTGAAATCGGTGAAATTATTATAATTTGCTCTTACTTCAGTATTCAAGTTAACTTGTGATGTGACCTCATTTTCTATTTTACTTCCGTGCTAATTGTGTGCGATGAAGAAATTTAAAACTACACTGAAATTCCAATCATTGCTCATAGGAATTTGAGTTATCACATTCCAATGAATATTATTATGTAACGAGAGCGATTTATTGTTATTTCCAGAACAAACGTGATCTACAAAAGCGTTCATTGCGTTTGCTAATTTAACATGTACCTGATTTAGGTACTTTTATCTCTTCAAAATATTTACACGTTTACAATAAACAAATAAGATGTTTGCGTCAGCAAATTTTATAAGGATTACGGTATTTGTCATTATGTCACCAGTATGTAAAACTTAGGTAATTTCATTATTATGTAATGCACAATACGAAAATGCAAATGACGTATTATTCGCTCTTTTCACGTGTACAAACACGTCTCTGAAAACAGTGGGTGGCATCCTTCAGGGCGTCACACCGAGTGAGTTGCGCATTATGCGACTGCAGGTGAACGCGGCGCGGTACGCACGCTCCATTTGAAATGAGGTCAAACGAGACGCGTCCAGAGAGTCCAGACGCCGGTGGGACGCCGTCGCTCTATCATACTAGTTAATTGAAACACATTGAACGTGGGACGGCTACCTCCTTTGTCCTTCTACGTTTCCTCCGATACGCTGTTCCGCTGTTGTGCAAAACAATTCCCGTTATTGCCATCTCGATGCTCTATAAAGATTTCCAGTTGCGTAGGCAATGTTTTGACCCTTTCTACCTTTTTGTGTTTGTCTACTGAATGATGATTTTACTGTGCGATTGCTCTTTGCCGTTCTAATTCGAGTGCCGAATATTTTGCTTTGTTTAAGTAATTCATTTCTTTTGTTAATACTGGCTTTCCCTTTTTACTAATTCAAAGCCAATTCAATTATGGTTTGTTTGATAATACGAAAAAGGAACAGCGATGACCTTTTGTTTCACACCGAACCGCCCGATTGAAAATGTTTTTATACCTTTGAGTCTTTCGAGATTAGATATAAATAGTATTCAATCATCAATATTTCTTTTAGATATGTTTCGTATAATACCTACTTAAATATTATAAGTAATTAACAAAGTGGTAAATGATTGTTACTTTTAAATTCTTCTATTAAAAATAATTTGTTTTTATTAAAATGTAGAAAATGGCTCATGCTTTATTATGTGTTTATATATGTATGGTTGCATATTACACTAAGCTTACATCATGACAAGGTCGCATTGAACACGTTAATTAAGACTGTTGATAAATTGAACGCTACTATCATCATGCTATTCAATACGACTGAATAATTGTCGTACTTACATAATTTTCAAAATATTTCCCTGTTTAAGGAATGGTAGATTGAGTTAAGATTATTTATGTAATAGTAGTAAATGGAAAAACAAAAAATATTTTCGACGGTAACAAATTAAATGATATGTTTAAGTAATTCTCATATTTACAGTAGCTGGTAATCATGCCGGCCTTTCTCAAAGCGAGCACCGATAGGGGTTGATTAGATTGAGCCGATAGGAAACTATTTGGTTGGATTCCTTATATACGTTTTTCCTTCATTGGTTTCTATTTGATGCTCTTATTTATCGCCAGACGTCTCGCTCAAACTAATGTATATAGTGCTTCGTGAAATAAAACTTGTCTTCTTTCTCCTCTTTTTTTGTTATCTTGTTTGTCATTTTAAATTATGTTTTCACTTTTGTTCTTTAAACAATCATTCATGTACTTTGAACTGCTGGGCATGTTTTTTCGTTGTGACTGGTTATATCTTTTATTATCATTGCAGACATATTCATTCAGCATTGTATTTGTTTGATTTAATTGCAAACAATGCTGTTTGCGAGTGGGTCTAATAGAACTTCGTTAACATCATCTATGTGTGTAAGCGTAACGAGTCGTCTTTTATTCTAGTGCGCCTTATTTTTGTATCATCAAGTGAGTCCGAGTTTCAAGGCCGTTTGCACGTCTTTAGGCAATCAACTCGCATCAATCATCAATCTGTTTACACTGATCTACTTCTTCTGCATCTATCTGTAGAATATTAGCTACTTCTGTTATTTCTTAATAAAAGTGTGCATGGTAGACAATATGTTAATCTAAATTTAAGGTCACGTACTCAATATTGTCAACACCAGAAACTCGACCGGCTTAGTGCTCCTAATTGGCTTAAACGTCATCAATGCCACAGATGTAACTAATATTCCATTTAGACTTCTCAATTACACGTAAAATTAGTGCGATTCTTCATACGGCGGTCTTGTTTACTGCCTAGACACAGATAAATATAGGATTTACAATCTATTTCCTTTTACATCAGTTTCTTAACACTATACTTTGAAATAACTACTGTAAAGTTGAGGAAAATATGAAATAAAATAAAATAAGATTCAATTACCAACAATTCAGATCTTTATTTATTCATTTTTGTATTTTGTGTGTGCCATTGGTTACATTAAACTGGCGTTAAACGCAATCAGTTGTTTCCTTCACTACCTATTGGCCAACATCAACGCTAACCATTCGAATTTCCAAGTTGGCTATCAAACGTTCGCCATACGCACCACCATTGCAACTGACATCAGCACAGTTTCTCGAAGGTGTGGTTTACAAACATAATTGTACATACGCAAATGAAACATGCACTTCACACTGACTCATGCAGTTAAGGTTATTTCTGATCTAGTCACTAAAGGCAAACGCGTCTTGTAATATATTAGCTTCTGCTCTCTATTCTTCATCGAAACTTACGCATCTGTTGGGTGTACATGTTTAATCAGAATACATTTTTCTATCTTCAAACATAACTTTCTTTCATGCATACATCAGGGAATATTGTGTTTCGAAATTTAATGAAAAATGAATTAATGTTGAACGCTTTTACCAAGCGAGTTCTATGTCCACAAAATTCTTGTCTAAATTACTAGTAAAAATTTCGAAACGCAATATGCCTTTGCTCATTCGACTATCATTAAGAATCGTTTTCAATCCGCAGCCGTGGAGCCCACGTACCACTTCAAGGTTCTGGTCCCGTCAATGGTAGCGGGCGCCATCATCGGCAAGGGCGGCGAGACCATCGCCCAGCTGCAGAAGGACACAGGCGCCAGAGTGAAGATGTCCAAGTCACATGACTTTTATCCAGGTTAGTAAAAGTCGCTTTTGTGAAAATGCAATCGTCATAAAATTGTTCATATGCAAACACGCCGATATTAAATCTTCAGATCTGATGAAAGTTATTTCTGAAGAAACAATAGAACTTTTTAATATCCTCCTCCTTTTTTATTGAAATAAAGCTACTGAAGAAACAGCTAGACGGTTAGGGCGGAAACCAAAACTTGGCAAACGAAAACTTTTTAATTCAGTTTTTAGGGAATTAATGTGAACTATTACTACATTCAAAAAGCATGCATTGACCCAGTTATGTCAGGATTGAAACACAGTAGACGCCCAAGACGCGCTTTGTTCGAGTCATAAAAGGCCTACTTAGCGGAGTTAGCCTCGCCAAGGCGACGGAGAACTAGCTTGTTGTTGTATTGTATAAGAGTTTCATAAAAGCATACAGAAAATGATTTTCATTAAAAAGATCTCGGGTTCAACATTTGAAAAGATTATGTTATTCCATTGTTATTAAATGTTACGTGAAACGTTGGAGAGATTCGAACATAATATTATTAACGCTCTAGGCACTGAGGATCTAGTGAATGAAGTTCTTAGACCGAAGAATACATACAATTCATTTTATAAAAAAAATGTCATACGCTCGGAAATATGAAGCTCTCTCTTGCATAACTAAGCTATCGCAAAATGTAAAAAATATATACATTTCTATACATTTATGGATGGAAGGTGTATAGTGCTCTATGGAATGCTGTCTCGTATCCTTACCGACGCGTCGATGCGTGACGAAGCTTCCGATTTGAAGGTTGCTAATATATCAGTTGTCCCAACCGGTTATGTCGCGGTAATGGCCACTGAACGAGAAACGATGTGTATTGACGGCAATCTATCTAAAAGATATAAGTAAATTCACAAGGAAATGTATTTTTATAAATAGTAAGTAATCAAACAAGAGTAACGATGCTTCGTTTTCATCATCATTGTGGGACACGTATTAGAGAAAAAAACGTTACTTACAGAAGAAGCATAACAATAATTACGTTTCGTCTCTTCTTTCTTACGATCTTGATAATGAAAAGTATCACATTCTCTTTTATATAATAAGTATACGAGCGTACCCGTGTATCCTTCCTAATGTTAACGTGATCGCAGAAATCCTTAGGTCTGTAACTTTATAGCCGACCATTAGGTCAATCAATACTTCTATCTGAATTCGAAGAGAGATCTGCCGCTATTGCCTCAACATTAAATTTATGTCTTATCCTTTCCATAGACACTTCATATTCCAGTATGTATACTGAATACAGCTTCGCTTCATTCTTATAATGCGTTGTTGTTGCCAATGAAAATAGTAATGGGTTTAGCTTATCTTTGCTTACATCACGTAAATTTTTGTTCCAACCTGACAAGGTGTGTCAAGGTCTCTGAACGTGAGACCTTTGATTTACACAATCATTTTGCCAGTTAGATCATACCGGTCGCTCAAAAATGTGTTGTATTTTTCTGACATATTTCTCAACTTTGGTAAAGGATGCTCTAATGGAATGATATCATCTGTAAATTATGCCGCATTTGGCATTGTGAAATGTTTTAACTGTATTTTTTTAATTTTGACTTAAGTTTAAACAAGATGGTGTATCGAAAATTGTCCAACCTTGAATAGTGCACGCAAATTTTTTAATCCTACGCAATATCGTTGCGAATAGTGATGTCAGAATAAAACAAATCTAATTATTAATAGCTATTACCCAACAAGGACGTTTCCCGGCCTGAAATGAGGATGTCGTTATTAAAATTTAGGTTATCATTTATCAAGTGGAACAGCAGAGCTACGCGTATGCAATATGCCAACCAAAAAAAAATGTTTCATTATAAACGCGAGCATAACGATAAAATGGAAGAGGGCTAGTTATATTTACATCTGGGGGCGGTGGGCGAGGGATACAATGGGGCGCAGCCGACATCCGAGCGCATAATACAGACTCTGACTTTGAGGCTTTACAAAGTGAATTCTACATGGGGAATTTCAATGTTAGTAGGCCGCTACAAAAACCACGTCTCAAAATTGTGTCATCAACATAATTGTATAAAATTGTTAACACATCTAGATTCGAGGATTTTTAAATGTCATTCTTTTGTCAGTTCGATGCAAAAACAACTACTAATAGACGCTAATGAATACAATGTTTATGCACTATCTATATTTGCATAAATCTCAATACTGCCAAAGAGCGCCGGCGTCCTTGGTGGATGCAGTAATTATTTTCTAACTGCGGTCTTGATAACCTGATTTGTGACGACTAAATCCGGTTTGCAGTGTATACCACTTAAAATATATGTGCAAACGATATACATTCCGGTGTTAATACGATTGCGTCACTGGCCAACTCATGCTCGATGACCGGTGGTCCTTGAACGACTGTGACAGTGATTTTGTCACTATTTTCGTTCTCTAACGAAGCCTCTACCATTCAATGTGAGATATCGACCGCTGTCTTATTTATTTAATACTTGAAGACGTTTGAAGGCTTCATTCTAAGCTTATTAGTTGTTACATTATTGGTGATGAAATCAATGCTATTTGAATGAATCTCACTCATATTTTTATTTGTTGAAACATTGCCATTTTGAAAATGATACAATGAAAAAGACGATGATAAAATAAATAAAACAGATAATATTATTACTGGACGAATAGCAAGACAATCTAGAGCCTGATTAAGAGAATTAAGAGATAGAACGCGGGGTGGACGGAGGCAATCTTTCAATCTGGCCGAGCCCCCACGAATCATCCATCACGAGACTGCGAATTGCCGAAATGACGCGCTTCAACGAAAATAAGAGTGATTATTTGTGCTGCTTTTTATGAAATAGAATGTCATTATTAAATTTCATATTCCCATCAAGATTTAAATTTTAAGGCTTTGGATTTCAAGTTAATGGCACACCCTTCTTGGGTTCTAAAATGATTATGCTTAGCTAAAAAACGTATATCCGTCATATGTCCGTAAATGTGTTTTGTGGTCTTGTATTACAAAAAGTAATTCGAAAACGACTTTCTTCCGAATTTTAAATTTTTCTTGGTAAATTCTCAGTCGCCATCGATATACCCCTTCTCAAGTAATACGTTTACTATAAGTAGAAGCTTTAGTTTTTTCTATATTCTTTATAGAAACCAAAAATCTATTTCGAATCGATTTTTGTTTCCTTTATAGAAATCAAAAAGACATTTCTATGTTTACATGAATTCATCCAACTCCATTAAGTATTCATGAAAACATATAAATATCTTTACAATAATATACGACGATTAAACGGTACAGTAGATTTTGTATGCCACAGAATCAAGCAAGCTGAAATACAAAGTAATCGTTGTAGCTTCAGTTTTGTTTAACATTGATAATAAAAAACCTTCGCAGCTAACACGTGGGAAGTCAGTCGGCTTAGTTTAAAGGCTTCTCGGACGAACAAGTCACGTTTGAAGATTTGTACTTGATCTACTAACCGCACATTACGGTGGAAATTCATAAAACATGCGGCAAATTCTGTATAGCCATTATGTGAAATGAAATTATTTAATGCACATTTATGTTAATTACATTTTAACATAATTAAGATCTTGTCGGTATAGCAATGCTTATTTACCACATTTAGTCGGTCTGCGGAGCATTTTATCGGAAAGACTATTTGGAGATACCTAATACTTACCAACGTTTTTTCCATGGAGAAGAAACTGCAAAGGAAACTCCATGATATATACAACACTCAGTTTATGATAATAGTATTATGGTAGATAGTAATACACAATTTAGTTTAATGAACATTCGATACAGTTATTTATACGAGTGTGACTCTAGGAGCAACCCTCGCAGTGCCATAAATAAGTTGCTTACGCAATTTCATTCTATAATTTGTTGCGTTGCGTCAAAATACACGAATTTATCTATTTTCTACAATTTTATGAGGCTATAGACCCGTTCTACGAAATTTCTTTTCGCTGCGGAAAAATCAGTCTCTTTAACGTAATGCACGCAAACACTTCATGCCTTGATTCCTCATACGCCTTTTGTGTTTCCGTGTCAATGAATACTTCAATTCCTTGTTATATTCGCCGCTCTTAAATTGAATTTAAGATTCGTTTTAACGACTTTATAATTGAGCTGCCACTTGCCACATTTCGTACGATAAAAATAGTCTGATAAACTGTAATACTTTAACCCATTTAGAAGCATTTCTTATCTTTACAATGGTAACATTACTGTCTGAGCCGGTTTTATATTCACGATTGTGATATAATTATTATTTAGTTCATTGAAATCATGATCACACGTGGAATGATTTTATTTCCATTATAGGTTTATGTATAGATCTTTTTATCTTCATAAGGAGAACATTTTATTTGTGATTTTTTCTACTACGCCCTTACCTAATCTCTTTGTTAATTCTATGTCTTATAAGATACTGAAAATACATTAGAAAAGCTTTTTTACGTCATTTTTCGTTCCATAAGTTGTCCTGCTCTATTTGTTACAGAGTTTCGTAAGCTTCTGTTATTTAAAGCTGTTGTTATATCTTTTTATAGTACCAAATAAACAAAACTATGCCAACGGATCCGCCCCCTTGGTAATTATGAGTCACGTCAGCGCCATCTGTCAGGACCCTACACACAATTACCGGTGTTACTGCTATCTATTTAGGGGCTACATCAGCGTTAACGTCGCTATCAACTATTGTAACCGTGTATTCGCATTACGGCCCAGTGGCATGATTTTGGTTAATATTGCGTATTCGAACTATTTGGTATTACACTGGCCGAATTAGTGAGTTGTAGCTAATTTGTTCGGCAAGCTCGTTAGTATTGATTGCACTTCGCTAAGATGTTTGATTGTGAGCAACACAGCTACGTGTACCACTTTGTTGGCGTAAATGTAATTGCATGTATTCACAGCAACGTTATATTGGCAATATTTCTATAATTCGAAATGAACAATTAAGTAATATAATGTTTTCATACTGTTAATAAAAGATGAGATTCATTGTGTGTATAGAAGAATGAGAAGTTTAAACGGAGCACAATGGAATATTTTTACAGTGCTCCACAATAAGAATAGTTGAATGTAATATCTTGTGTCGCTAAAGGGCCTTAATCTGGCGTTGTTGTATAGTTTATTGTAGTATCTACGGCGTACATTTTACTTTCTTATTCAGAGATATAAACTTTCTTTGGTTTCTAAAGATGTGAAGATTTGCGCTTGCTTTTGTGCTATTCCTGTCATACAAGTAGACGTCTAAGTTCTACATACTTAAGCGAAAAATACTCCATCACTTTGTGCTTTAGATGATTATGGCGCACATTCGATGATCTAGAAAAAAGAAAAAAGTCTTTGTGGAAAAATCAGTTGCCGTTGTCCATTAGCGGCACGAGGCACTCATCGCCTCAAGCCTCGGCTTCGCGCTCGCTTGCCACTTGACAAACGTCTACCCAAGTGCATAGTGTATGTACTTGTGGCGATGCTGTTGCCTACCAAAAGAATTTTGCCTGTGAATCGAGTTTTGGTATGTCATTTATTTTTTAATAAAGTTTTGTATCCATGATCCATCGTAACCATAACTTGAACAAAAAAAGTCTGATGTATTTTCTGTGGGTTATAAAATTAAAAGAGGATCATAACGAAAATTATAATTTTAAATTGTGGTCGATAATCCAGACGGGAGCTTTACATCAGTAATATCGAAATGAAAATGTTGATAATCCGAAAACACGTAGTTATGGAAACTAGCTTAAGCGGTGTAGCGCGTAATGATAATACAATCCTGTGATGCAGGAAATAGTCAATATCTAAAATTAAAGATTATAACAGAATGATAAAAAAAAAATTAATGACACATATTTATTTAATTTTCTACCACGTGCCACATACTCCATGGTGAATTTTAAATGCGTAAAGAAAATTTAATATTTAGTAGGAATTTGGAATGTGAATCTCCTGATTAAGTGCCTGTTGCATAATGAACATCTTACAGAAACCTCAAGTAGCATAAGAATTATTTTGGAATCAGTATTTGTTCCTATAGATTCAAGAAAGTATGTGGACATTATCAAACCAATAAAGCTAAAATACAGCAAAGCGATACGACAAGGAGGCGATGATGCTGCTCCCATGTACAATGTACATACTTGCAGAGTTCTGGCACCTTTCAAACCCGCGAATAGTATTTCGTACAAAAGCCATAATGTATAGACACATTTCTGTCATAGCTTCATAATTGTATATATAGATCGTTGAAGTTTTTAAAATATCTCCGGCGACCAAAGTTGGCTTGCTTCTAGCGGCCTTGACCCAAAATAGAGAGCATTCGTCTTGACACCGTGACACCTAAACATTTTTTTCTTCCACTATAAATATAACTATGTACTTTCCCCTCGATGACGCTTATTGTGTAAGCAGTATAGATGTTTTTAGGTTGCAGAAACGGAAAGTAGAAACTGTTCTCAGCTCAGTGATTGACATAATGTGCTGTTGCGATCTAGTCGGTAACAGCGAATGGCAAAAAATGTAGGTATGTTTTTTATAAAATGTATTTCTCATATTATATTTATAATATTTTCTTTTTTATTTGAATCGCTTAGATTCGGAGAAAAGAATATTTGACTAAGCGCAACAATATTAAATCATCACAATATGTGTCTATTTATGTGTAACGTTAAAATTATGTAGGCGTTACA
>DWIP01000065.1:0-10450 GCA_018248355.1 Telemiades fides | reverse complement strand
CCTTTGTCGTAAAGATTCGACAGATTCTTCAGCATCAAGAACTTCTCATGATTCGTCTAAGTTACGAGACTCTGATAGTAATGATACAAGAGACGAGACAAAAGCAAAGGTAAAACTATGTAATGAAATTTTTAATAAGCATGAACTTGAAAAGGATACTGCTGTAAAAACTGTAGAATTATCGAAGATTGAATCAAAGCTGAAGAACAAAACAGAAGTGAAAGAAGAAAAAGATCCTGATCAAAATTTTAAAATCAAGGCTGAATGTAATGTTGAAGGTGGATCGACGCAGCACAAACATAAATCATCTGAAAATAATGAAAAACAAAGACATTATTCTTTTGATTCCTCAGGACTGGATTCTAAACGAAAAGAACGATTGAATTCTTGTTCTAGTCTACCATCTAATATTGGACATAAAAGAAGAATGTCATCTCAAGATAGTCTCGATTGTTTAAATGACGATAATAAGAAAAGTAGGAATGACATCAAATGTCCTGAACGAAGAGACTCTAAAGATTCCCGAAGTACAGAAAGACATAAGACTACCACGTTTAATAAAGGTCATTTTGCGAAAATAATAGAAAGTAAAACTAAAGATAACAAAAAGGACCAAGTAAAACCTCCTGACGATACATTTTTGCAATTGAAAGAAGTCGACAACAAAGAAATGTCTGTTACTGACAAAAATAAAAATTCTAAGAAAAGTCCAAAAGAAGATAATGCAGAGAAAATTGTGCCAAATCCAGCTGTGCAAAGCGAAGTATTACAAAATGACTTAGATTTTCTTGCCACCTTAGAATTACGATCCAGTGAAGAAGATGAAAGACAAAAAGCCATGAGAAAAGAAATGAAAGAAAAGAAACGTATACAACAGCTACAACAAATTCAACAACTTCAGATGCAACAGGATGCGCTACAGCAAGCTGAAATTATGAATAAAATGAAAGAAGACAAAAAGCATAAAACAGACGACAAGAAAAAGGAGATAGCCCGTGAAAAGCGCATGTCAACGGATAGAAAGAGCAAAGATGAGAAGGTCGATCATAACAAGCGTAAAAACCGTAAGCCAGTCCAAAGTTCAGATACTTCGGATTCTGATGAACCAAAGAAACACTCTATTTTTGATATTGTCGACGATGGGCCTACATATATTTCAATGTATGATAAAGTTAAAGCTCGTTCCTGTAAGAACATGCAAAAACAAGAAGAAGAAAAGCGACAAGAAAAAATAAAGGCTAAGTTTAGTCAATTAAAACAAAGTAGAGCTAAGCGTGAGGAGAAGAAGCGGTCTAGTTGGGATGAAGACAGTGATTCGGATCATGAAAGGCGTAAATCGCATAAGACCTCTATGGACAGTTCTTCGGAAGATGATCATATTGTCACTAATAGCAAGAAACGAGAGAAGTCACACATGCCAAACATTGATTATGATCGTCATAAATGCAATGAATACTTTAGCGCCCCGAGTAATGAAGAAGATTCTCGTAATAAATTATCACGCAAAAATTCTAGATCTCGCATAATATCTGACACTTCAGACGATGAAGTTTCGAAAAGAAATTCTAGTAAAAGCCCCGTGTTCATTAATAGAATTAAAAGGGAAATAATGTCAGATTCAGAATCCAATTTGTCTAAAGGTAAGGATAATGAAGGACTTTCTAAAGATACTTGTGATGATAAAATAAAGAGGACGTCTTTATTAAATTTATTTGGAAAAAGTGACAGCGATGATTCAAAAGTAAAAATAAATACGGACACTGAAAGTGAATATAAAGTTTCTTTTCCAACAGCAATATCTAATGAAATTTCTTCCGAAACTGAATCTGTGTCATCTAACAGAAATATAAATGATCAACGCAAGAAGCATAAAAAGAAACAGAAAAAACATAAGTTTTCATTCTCCGACGAAGAGTTTAAAATTGAAAACTGTCACGACACGATAGAAAGCGATAGTAACCACAAATATGGAGACAAAAATCGAAGACATAACAACAAAAAAGAAAAGCGAAAAGACAAGATTCGGGATAGTATTGAGATAGACGATGTTCGTGATGAGAAAAACAAAATTAAAAAGGATAAGAAATCGCCGAACCATTCGATTGACATTGGCTCAGAGATATTAGCGAATAATATAAAGAAAGATGGCAAAATGGAAGACATATTTGGACCACTATCCGATGAGTCAGATAAAGAACATAGTAGTTTGACTAATAGTAAATTAGAATTTGTATCTAATAATTATGAACCAATACTTAGTACAGCTAATGAAAAAACAACTCCATGTAGTGAAGATCTTAAACATAAAGAAGATTTAAAACGTAGAAGAGAAAAGAAGCGAAAAGAAAAGCGGTATTTTGCTAGAGAGGATGATAATAGTCTAGATGTTGATGCTGTGAGTAAAGCGATTGAAGCTCGATTGTTTGCAGATACGCCAATATGTGATGACACTCGAATGAAGGTGGAATCGATTATTGATAACCTAACAAAAACAAACGATAGTGACGAACAATTTACGGAACACATTAGGTCTGATGCTGCTAAAATTATCGATAAGCACACAGAGAGACTTAAAAGAGAGAGTAGGGACCGAGAGAGAAAGAAGAAGAAAAAGAGGAACAAAGATGATCGACAAAGTCGTAAAGAACATCATCATTTTTACCACAATGATAAAGATGACATTTTGGACAAATTTGACTCTTTTGAATGTTCAAGAGATCTTGAAATTGTAACAAATACAATGTTATTGGATATCCCACTTCCAAATGATGAACTAATAAAAGAGCCCACAAATAAAACCGATGACTCACTTTTACAAACCTGTAGTTTACCTCGACTAACAGAGAGCCCTTCCCTTCAATCGAATTTAAATAATGAAGGTATCATTAACAAATGTAGAACTCCAGATGTAATGATAATAGACGATAAAATTAACAGTGAATATGAAGAAACAAAGTGCATTGAAGTTCGTGATATACCTATGCCACCTCCTTTTGAAAATATTGTCCAAAATATATGTGATGTACCACTACCTAAAGATCCACTCCCAATTATTGATATTGAATCAACAAATACCGAATCAATACCAATACCCAGTATAGAAATAGATGTGAGTAGTGAAGACAGCAATGAAAATGCTGTTCGTAGTATACCAAATCTGGACGATGATTCTGAGAAGGTTTCGGAAAAAGTTGATACACCTACATGCAAAGTTGATAAGAAATTGGAAGAAAAACCTAGAGCAATTATTTCACAGGAGGAAACTGAAGATGCTGTTGCTGCATTGTTAGGGGAAAGTTTTGGAGGGAAGGCTGACGCATTTGGTAATTGTTATGAAGAAGTGGAAAATAATCCTTCCCTACAAATTGAGATAGAAAGCACTACTATAGGGAGTGAAAATATTCCCGAAGAAGACGCGGAAGAAATGAGACAAGCTGTACAAAATTTAAATGCAAGTGAAATGGAAATGAAACCGGATACACCAGTATCAGATAGTGACCTATTGTTGATTGACACTGATACTGAGGAAACGGAAGAAACACCACAAGATGCTATAGAAAGATTGCCTATCAATATTATTGCGACAAACCAGGCTCTTAGTAATAATTCAAAATCAAATGTACAGCCAAACACACCGAAAACTAGTGATGTATCAAGTATTATCATTTCCAAACCAAAGTCTACCTTAGTTCATTCTCTTAATCCGGAAAATGAAACCAATATTAAATTAAATGAAAAAGAAATTAAAATTCCTCTTATTAAACGAGACTCCATTCATCACTTAACAGCGATCACAACATCAACTGGAACGCCTGTTATTACATCGTGGACATTATCTAATTCTAAATTGGTAGAACCTCAAGTCATAAGTATACCTTCAAATTCGGTCGCTAATAGAGATTCTAACGAAAATAAACCAAAACATATTACTGCAAATATTGTTCAAATAAAAGCTCCTCAAAACCAAAATGTACAAATCAATAATTCTCTGAGACCTATGATTAATGCTAATCGTGTCACCGCTCCATATCAGGTGATCAATCAGATTATCCGTCCCCCTGTATCGAACATACAACCTCCTACCATAAAAATACCTGAGCCACATATATTATATCAGAAACCTCAGGGAATTGTCATATCACCAAGAATGACGAATGATCCTAAATTACAGAGCCCGAAGGCTAGTTCTCAGGGTGAGACCGTAACGTCACCGCGGCTAGCAAACATGACTGTGCTGAATACGTCATCGCCTAATATAAACCACGTCGGGTTACCGTCGCCGACCACACTGCAACAGCGGTCGCCCGGCCAGGTGACGGTGGTGCGCATGCAGCAGCCGCCGCTCAGTCCCCTGCAGAGCGTGCACGTCCCGCACGCTGCGAGAGCCATGATGTCTCCGAACAGACCGAATTCTGTACTTGTTCAAACTCAAGGGTCACCCATACATTTTAACCGCCTACCCGTCACACCTGTACTGGCTCCTATTTCGAAGCAGATCAGTAACAATAATTTAATTCAACAGAATAAATCGGTTGTAACTAATTCTGCTTTGATCCAGCAACAAAAGCTACAAACTAGGATCGGAGAAACGAGGAAAAATGATCAACGAATTGTTACAGAAAACATCAATGAAAACGCTAAAATAATTTTATCGCCTACGAGATTGCAGCCTACCACAAATGCTACGGTTTTGGCTCAGAACCGTCTTATTTCAATGCAGAACGCTGTTCATCTTGAAAAAAATAATTCATCATTACACTTACCTAATAAGGTTCTTATTAATAATAAAAGTCCTATAGGCGATAAAAAGGAAATTGCAATACAAAAATCAGAAAATCATGTACCTTTTGGTTCTCCACCCATAATACATGTAACAGGAATCAATCATTCAGTTGCACCTATTATTCAACATTATACAAAGCCAATTGTATGTAGCTTACAGCAACCAAATACTACAAATAGAGGACATAATACTAATGTCATTCATGCGCTAAATCCGCAGCGGCTAATGACAACTACTCCGATGACCAGCGTTATACAATTAGATGCAAGTAAAATGACTTCATCTGTTTTATCTATGGCAACGATCAGGCAACCGACAGTTCTAACAAAATCCGAATCATCAAACAATGCTGCTATTACCACTTCAAGTCTTTCAAAAGTTGTAATGACTCCCGTGTTATTGAAAACGTCCACCTCCTCCAAAAGTGCAATTACCTTAAACGCAAAAGTGGGTCAAGAACATGCAGATAGCCTTACTCCTAATCCCACTAGCCCGTTGTTGCCAGAAAATGACGAAAAAATCAGTAAAAATACCGACAATTTGGATAAGGATCGAGAGATTATTAAATCTTCTGTATTATCAGAACAATTAACAAAATGTGAAACAGATTTTGAAGAATTACTGAAAGATAATACAAATGAAATCAAAGTTACTACGAATCCTGAAAAGAAACTGGAAATAAATGTTGGAAAACCTGTAACAGTATTGGCTCAATGTACTGAAAGACGGAATAGTACAGATACTCGTGGAATAGAAGTTCATAACAAGGTAGAATCTAATAAAAGGGAAGAAAAAATACATCAAGATCATTTACATGATAATGATGATGGCGACCATTCTGAAAATAAAAATACGATGAAAGCTGAGGAGTTTAAGCTTGAAGATGTAGAGGAGAAAATTAATAGTACGGTTATGGAGCAAAAGGTAAAAGAAGGCGAAACCCGAGTCATAAATGATGATAAATGTATTACACTTCCAAAAAATGATCAGGCAGAAAGTAGTAAAGTAATAAATAATGGTGAATCGATTACTTTACCCGATGCTAGAAAATTAACGAAAGATGACAACAACGAAATTTTTGATTCATTATCTCTATCATTGGACAAAGCTGCTAATGAAGATAAACATTTGGATGAAAATGATTTTTGGTCTGCGAAAGATGTAAATATAGAATCTGTTATAAAGAAAGTGGACTCTTTGTGTAATGAGAGTTCAGATTTAAATGTAGAAAAAGAAGTAATTATAAGTAACGATACTGATGAATCAAACCTAACAGAACCAATCATACAGAATGTTTCATTCGATGAGCCTGAACTAAGTAAAAATGTACCTCAACCAGATGCTCAACCGGAACCTCAATCTTTTGTAGAAAATATGATTACTGAAGAACCGGTAATACAAAAACCAACAGTTACTAAGCGAGGAGGACGTAGTTTACGAGGGAAAAGATCAGAAAAGGTCCAAGAAAGAGTACAAACACGCCAAATTTCAAAACCTGCAAGAGGCACTGGTACTTCTAAACGCGGTAGAGGAAGAGCGAAAGTGGATAAAAAAATTAAAAACCTAATAAGCAGCAGTGTTAATAACATCCCAGGAGACGTTTATGATTTTCATGAAGACTCCGGCGATGAATCAACATCCAATAAGCCAGAAAATAGACCTCGTCTAATTTTAACTATCAAGAGTCCCCTCTCTGGCCAGTCTAATGCCACACCTACATCTACATTGAGTATAACACAAAAAGATACGAAAAATATTGAAAAACCGACCAAAGACGATAAGATTGAAGTCTTCGCGTCCCCATCGACGAATACCCGAAAATCTAGAAGACTTCAAGAGAAAGATGTTCAACGGAGTACCGTGGATGATGTTATAGATGATGTCATAAAAGGATCGGCCACGCAGTCAAAAACCATCAAAGACCCCAAGAAGAGAGCTGTTAGGCAGGCCAACGCCAAAACTATCGTCGAAAAGATTCAGGGATCAGACACAAGAAAGTCACCGAGAGGCGCGAAGAGAACCCGAGACCGTAGTCTTTCTGATGCTTCTGTCGATAGCAATGATGAGAGTCAAAGGAGAGATGATGTCGTCAAAGATGCGAAAGTTCCTAAACTTGCAGAACCTACTGTCATCTCAAGGCCGGAACTTGAGCCGGCCGCGGTCCGTTTACCTACGCCCGTGGTTACATCATCCATTCCGACTCCATCCATCCCGACCCCGGTGCCAGTATCGGCCCCGATCCCCGTTTCGATTCCAAATCCGATTACAGCTTCCGTTCCGGTGCCGGTTCCTCAACCCAGTTCGACCCCTATAATGAAGCCACCAAAAAAGATGATATCGGAAATCAGTGCAAAACTGGCGGGTGCGTTCGAGAACGCGATCGCCGCTACCGCAGTGCCCGCCGTACCCGTGGTTCATCCGGAGAGACTGGCGCTTCCAATGGAGCGTCCGCTCCAGGAGCCGGAGCGGTTGACGGTACCGCTGCGGGAGCCGAAGAGTGCGGAGCCGGTTCTGATGATGGCAGGCGGTATGGGTGCGATGGCCAGCGACTGTGGTGCCAGTGGCGAGCCGTTCGCCCGGCGGCTGGTGGACAATGTGCCCGGCACTATGGTGGCGGTCGGAGCCACGGAGGCGACGGACGCTCGCGGCCAGTCGCCGGCGTTGCCGCACCGCCCGCCCTCGACGCATCGTCCCGCCGATCGTGCTACACCTATCCTCGTACGGTAAGTACTGACCGATACAAGTATAACTGGTAAAATAAATTTTTTAAGAAAAAGCATACAAAAATAAACTAAAATTATTAGACCTCTTTCTTTTATATGATTTTTATCTTCAACAGGTATTTGTATGTAATACTTTTGTAAGTTATATTAATACATATGTTCGGTATATGCAGAGGTGGCGATGGCGACATGGGTGTAGCGGCAGCGGGCGTGGCGGGTGTGGCCGGTGTAGTCGGTGGTGTGCGCGGTTTTCGCGGCGCGTACGCGGGCCCTGCGAGCCTGCCGCGCGGTGCTCACCACCCGCAACATCCGCAAATCCCTCAACTGCCGCAACATCCGCAACATCCGCAACACCCGCAACATCCGCAACATTCCCCACATTCGCAACACTCTCCGCACTCCTTGGCCAAGCAGGTGCCAGTCATTGGGCCTCACCATCAACTCAATTCTGGTTTGTTTTTTTTTTATTTGATTATGAAACTAGCTGTGCAACTATAGCTATAAACCGTTTAATGTATGTAGAATGTTTGTCTTTTCTGGATCTCTACTCATAAGGTATAACGTAATATTGACATAATATACATATATCTTGTGTTTGTTAATTCTTTTTATACTTATTGGAATGCATTCTTAGCAATATCTTGCGAAGTTAATATTTTTTAGTCAATAATTACAGCAAATAAATATTTACGTTGGCGTTTTTGATTTTCGTAACTTAAAATCTCATTTGTTGTATGTTTTAGCATCCCGAGTCACCATCACGAGCGTACCCGCGGGTAGTCCTCAGGGCCAGATGTCTGCGGTGAGTTAAAATAATATTTTTGTATTGAATACCCTATTTTGTCCGTATCCTCGGTTGTCGGACATTATGACACACATATTCAGATATCTCATGATGATAATTCTGTTCATGCTACCTGGGATAGTCGGCCGAATTAGTTAGAAGTCCTCCGCCGGCACACCAGCAAACTTCACCTATCACTTTGGTATATCAAAATGTAATAATACACTTTTATGCATTACACATTGATTATTATATTGTATGGTTTTCATTTTTGTATAAATAAATATTTTTTTACAGGGCGAGAGAGGAATGTACCCCCACTTTTCACATCAACATTACCAAATGTATCAACAACACTTTCGAGCTACCCAGGACCAGTGCCGCACGTCATCTTCACCTTACAGGTTTGTTGTGTTGATTTTTATTGGGTAATGTTATGTTTCTACGGGTACTTATTGACACTTATTGATACGGGTTATCGGAGTGATATAATTAACGTTTTTGTATTAGCTGCCACTCTATATCTTATATTACGATTATCGCAGATCTAAACAGATATACCATACATGAAACACAGATAGATACACAGAGAGGAAATATTAGTTAATGAGAAGTTTTTTTAATTAGCAATTCGACTAGGAGTACTCTGCGTTACTGGCATTATAATTGACATAAGTAGATGCCTTATATATGTTATATTTATGAAGAGAAGTGTAATACAACAATATAATATCAATAAGATTTTCAATTTTTTTCGTAAAATAACGAGCTTGTAGTGCAAATGATGGGAAATGTTCATTGCCGTCTGAGGACATTTTTGTAATCAGCCTTGTAGATTATTAATGTGCAAGATACGATTAAATCGCTCCTGATATTGGCCATAGGCGCATCCTTACCCCCGAGGATTGATATATTTACATCGTATGTATAGCCGGCAACGAAAACAACTCTCCTACTACTCTACGTAACGTAATAAATGTAATAATAGAATTTCTGAAGAATTATCAACGTGGCGGTGGAGGTACCTACCCGTTCAAGTTATACGCTTTCTGTTATCTGATGCCTGCACTTCCCTACTGGCGATGATCTTTGATCGTGTGGTCCTTTATAATGTGCATGATCATTGTGCAACAAATGTCCACACGATTATCCGTAATATTGTGTCGAACGACAAGCATCAAGATGGACGTGGAGTGTGTTGCTGCTGTAACAATTTATTGAATGATTGGCGGTCGTGTGGACATCTCAACTCCGAGAAACCGATAATTCACGGGTCGTAGCCGATCATAGACAATGATTGGCGAGTACAGTTGAATATGCCTTCTACACGATCGTGCCCGTGCTTAATCGTTTGTAATCGCCGACTATGAAGGGGAGCCATGAGATATTGGCATCTTATGTAAGTATATCATGCAACTACCATCACTCGTATAGTTCGATTGGGGAAGGTACCACTGGTGTTTCGGTTTTGGAGAGTCGTGGTTGCCGGTTATACTTACACTCGAAATGAACATGTAAGAGTACCCGAAAACTTTTTATCGGCCGATAGTTGGGTCGTTTTCTTAATCAGTATAGAGAGATATACATATGTGCACATTACAGCAATAAAAACTAATTAATTAATTTCAACTCGATTAAACTATCTGCCGATAAAAAGTCTGCAGTTTGCGGCTACTCTTAGTCGCCAAGATTTGACTTGATTCAATCGTTCTTGTATTGGGTACTGATGTCCATGGCCGGCAGTGACCACTCACCATCAGGTGGACTGCAAGCTAGTTTGCTACGTTTAATTTATAAAAAAAGCTACACCTCTCCGAAATCGTAACATAAGGATTGTTTTGTAAAGATTTACGAGGGTGGTGGGCGGTTACGATGTTGACCTGTGATCCGCAGCCTTACTCTTGAAACACAATTCCAATAAATCGGAATTGGGAATTGGCAAGAAAGAACATCAGCGTCAAATTTTGTGTTAGTCTTAGAGCGGTTATTGAAAAAACTAATCGACATTGCCTAAATTCGTTAAACGAATTAAGACTTTGTCAAGTTCACTCAATGCCTAAATGATTCGTTTAATCGAATGTAGACAATGTGGATTAGTTCACTCAATAACCGCATCTGTTTTCGTGCAGGTCGCTGGAGGCGGAGGGCTCGGAGGCGCCG
>DWIP01000064.1:0-10465 GCA_018248355.1 Telemiades fides | reverse complement strand
ATAAATTGAAAATGATTCTGAGTAGATGAAATAAATGGGTCGGCCTGATAGATTATTAAACTTTAATAGTCTTTGGTTAAAAGTGGTCTTGGGTTGTGGGATAGACATTTAAAGAAATTTCACGATACGACTTAACAAGGATGTTTACCGAGTTGTCTATATAGAGCTAATAGTATTGTTAATAGAAAGTAATAGTAGGTAAAAAATTAGACAGTCAGAACAATCAATTTAGAAATAATCCAAAAAGTGATGAGGAGAAAGAAGGTATAAACTTTAAGGTGCTCAACGACTTAACACCTATTATTAAGTTGTTATTATCCGAAAACAATCGCTTTCAACAATGTAAAGCAATACCTTTAACGTTTTATATCTCGACAACAAAGCTTTGGCCGTAAAAAGCCGAGTTCAGTATGCGGTTTTCCCATGGCCGGATTCCGTTTCATATCCACGCAAACATCCCTAGAATCGAAACTCATAAAAATCCACGACTCCCAATCGGATTCCATACACAAAACCCATTTAGTGGCACCATACGAAAATTACGAAAGAGAGAATGCGCGGCCGAATAACTTTGTGCCGACGCACCTGCCTCCATTACCTACCCATCAGAATTAAAAAGTAAAAAAAGCGCGCGAACGCATTCGGATATTAAAATGTCGCGGGCAAAATGGCGTCCCGTAAATCAGTGGCAGCAATTTCTTCGGAATAATGATTTAATAACTATAAAGCGTAATTAGCAACGGTAAATCAATGATTGGATTGTGTAGGCGTCGCCATATTGATTGTTTACGCGCCATTCGCCTCGGCATTACCGTTTCGTTCCCAACTTCGATGCTTGTTAGCTGTTTGTATGCGAATTCGATCGCCGAACAAATTAGCTCGTATCGGTGAACCACAATCGATTTGCTACGTTTTATATTAATTTCCATAATGCATGGCTTGCCTTACCATATTGAAGATTAAAAATAGCGGCCGTGTCTTGCTAGCTGAGCGACTTCCATTTTTAAATGTTGGGAGCATAAACAAATTAGTAAAGATTAAAACGCTTTTAACAGCTCTATTTATACTCTGTGCTTGGTGAAAGTACCTTTAAAGCGTAACAGCAGAGTAACACAAAGCGTGTATGTATTATCATAATATCGTAATAAGGTTCAAATTGCTATCGTTTCCAATACCAAATTTCCCGCAGAGCTTTTTAAATTTAATAAACATGCATTATGCAGAAAGTGGTTCCACGTTTATCCAATATTTCATTATCCGTCTGATAATAACATAATACAAATCAACATGGCCGAGGTAACACCTATTATTTGGACGACAAAAAAGACCCCATAAATTGACTCATTTTGTATCAATTCGGCTTTGTAAAACAGGTAATCTGGATACAAACCGACAATCAACGGCTGGGTAATTTTCTCATAAATTTATTATACCGCAAAATCTTTGTGGGTTTTTCTTTTTTCTGGCACAATAGGCTGAATAGGCGTTGACACGTTGCGGTGGGATGCAATTTAAAAAATACTCGACGTCTTCGCCTGACATTAAAACGTCAAACATCATTTCCGTAGGCGGAAGTGACTTTGTACGGGCGTACAACTGTACAAGTTTCACTTTTTAATAGCACAACAATATTTATTTATCGTTATCAGTCAAAGACTTCGCTGTACACTAATTATTGAAATTAAATTGTATTTATAGCTGTAATATTGCAAGCGGCTGCGACCTTTGGGGCCCGCTTGAGATAACTGACGTCGATAAGACGACAGTGTCATGGAACTGACCGTATACTATTAATTATTTATTTACATAAACACCGACTAGGGTTCGATGATATCGGCGTGCGAATATGGAAGTGGAATAATTTTTATTGCATAAATAACAAAATCAGTATCGGGTGACAGGTAGTGATAGTGCAATAAAAAGTATCGCTAACCGATTACGCTGTAAAATGTCACATTTATCATGCGTTCGCACATGTACCTAACACGTACAAACGCTAATCGCCGGTTTTAATTACTCCAATAAAACGTTTATCGGTGGCGGTGGCACGTGAAATTGCCACAAAAAGAGATAAAAATTCGGACCTCCCGCTCTAGAACACTTTAATAAGCAACGTCCATAATTCATCGGCGCACCGAATAAATCATAAACGGTAAAGTGTTTATTTTCAACGTACTTAATATGTTATAAATTTATTTAAGTGGCATGCGGTACGATTGTGGAATGATTGATATAGTGCTCTCCGGCGAGCGATCGGTTTAGTTGTGATACTGTCATCCGCCGTCATCGCTGAATAGGCGCATCACTAGCTGCACTGCACAGTAGTGATGGGATCGAGTGACCGCTTATCGAGTCGAGTGCGTACCTCGTCAGTCGATGACTGCGCGATCTTTTATTGCCGTCGTTCCTAACTCTAGTTTATTATCAAAATAAATACGTGCGTATGCGTCGACCGAGCTTAACGGTATTTATTGGCCTATCGACCGGTCGATCTTAAGTATCGCAGGTAGGGCCTCTCGTACTATTTGTACTCGTTTGCTTACAATTTAAATTAATGAGGTACGCGCAGTCACGAATCAATGTCTTTACATTTTATTATCATTAATGAGTCGCTAAGAAGAGAGCGGTGTCTTTCGTCTTTATCTCGAAGATATCAGCTTACACGCCTTAGTTGGGTGAAAAAATTAAAAAAGCGTTTCGTTATTAAATTTAGATTGATCTAGAATTTAATTACAACGATTATCATATCACAAGATACAGTTGATTGTTGTTAACATAAAAAGCAGTAAGTAACTTAAATAATTGGTCTGAAGTGTGTGATATTTAATGGAACGGAGTGAATAATGGAAATAATTGCGGGAATTTTAATTGTCGATTGCTGTGCGGATGATACTCGAACGCATACTTAACAAAATAATAAACAGTTGTGAGAAATACTATGTCATTATATTCATAGGAGGTCGGATGATTGAGTTTTTAGATTTAGAATGTGAATATTTACTCACAACTTAATATTTTTACGCGTTCTTGAATAATGTTCTAGTTAGGTTAATATTAAAAGAACAAAAAAACAGCCGTCGTAGAACGTCAAGCAGATGTGAAACATCGAACCTTTATACAAAAAACAGATTATATTGCGTTATCAAAAACAAAATGATAAAAACTCGCGTCGCCACTAGATGTTTCACATAAGAACCCAAACAAAACTATATTGGGTAGTACTTGTTAAGATATTCTTCAAACTAGATTCAGCAAACAGCAAAATGTACTGTTAAGCAACAATGTTAAGTGGTCACGGTGCGTTCAAGACGGGAATTGGACTACAACACGCACCGTGGTGGCCACCAGTGAATGACCATTCAGATCAACGGTTTCACAGCTATTGATGAAGAACAATGTAGCGATGAAAATACAAAGAACTCATTCAATCGTTTAGATAGCTTCATTAAAACTTATTTGCATACAACAGTAGATTAATCGAAAGTTAGGAATAAATTACGCATAACTCGACCGAACTGATTTTGAACACGAATGGATGTGCATAAAGAATCATATGGCCGTTATAACGGTACTAAAAAAATAAAAAACTTGTTTGCCTAATTATTTTATTATGGTATTTTTTCTGATAATTCCATCTAATACAGAAGCTATATACAGTATATAGAAATAACTAAACTATTAGTGTGCAACTTCTAGTAAAACTTGGCCGATTATATTCAAACGTCAAGCTATAACAGTAAAACCAAAATACCGGCCGTATGTCCTTAATTCCCAAGCCACTCTGAAGTCTATTCCATAAAAAGAAATTTAAAAAAATAAACAGATGCGTTAGAACGGAGTCGGGTTACGAGTGCGTGCGCAGTGACTTTGGTATGCAGTCCAGATATATATCTCAATATGTTAAGCAGTCCAGCTAGGTGTAAATATATGCAACGGACGGGTAATCGCTGGAATAAATGAATTCTAATATTATAATTAACAACTCACCGTCGATATTTGTCACGGACACGCTAACGAACTACTCTTGTAATAAAGTTTTCTATAAATTGCTCAGCTGTCATTGAATTAATGCGTATTCTAATTAAAGCTATTGAAAACAATTATCTTCATATACTTATTGTAGATAATCATAATAATTATCCCAACTATCTTCCTTAAAAGGCATAGTAAAGGATGTTAAAAGCAAAGAAATGTTCAGAAATATAAACATGTGTAATTGTTGGCATCGTGTTTTTGCCACCATTCGGCGATCGGTTTCTTTACGTGTCATAATAAGACCTTTTGAACAAATTATTTTATTACTTGTCGCGTCATATAAATTTATGTTTTATGAAGATAGTAGGTATGCGATGAATGTTTGTTTCGTAAAAGATTTTTATTTATTTTATCGCATGTAGCGTCGAGTGAAAAAGTTAGTAACGGTCGGGCGCGTCGCCCACTTGAAGATGATCTATTTGTAGATATCTTGATTTAGAAACCTGCTGGATGCACAATGCTGTTGGCCAAAACGAGATATACTGTTATCTGTTCAATTTAACAGTATAACCAACACTCCATAATTTTATTTTTATTTCCTTTGTTCAATTAATATGTTCGCGATTTTATTTTTGGAATTAGCGACAAAAACGCTGAATGATATCAAAAACACGAACGCTTTCATTCGCATCACAAAGAAAGATCAACCAGCCATAGATGTTCTTTTGAAATTCGAATAAAAGATCACAAGAGAAGTTGTATCTTTCATGCCATCCGTTTTTGTCGTTTGTCTGTTTGTTTACATCTGTCGTCGTCCGTTTAGCTGCGATTGTCGGCTGAGGGGATTTGGACGCGCAATTGAAGCTGTGTCGCCATGATCCAATTCGGAGTTTGGCGCGGAAATAAAATAAATAATGGCGGATCGATGCAGCTGCGCCCGCGCACCGCACAATATTCATTAGCCGAGCGCGCCAGAGTGGAACCGCGATACGATACGTTTTTTGTCTCTCGCTCGCACGTAGCATTTGCGCTTTTTTTAAACGCATCGGCGATTTCGTTTTATCGTCCCCATCGAGTGGTTTTTGCTACTCGAAATTCCTTACGCGACATGTCGGGCTTGCGGCCTAACTTCAGGTTACTGAAACAGCCCTTAGTCCTTCAACATCGAGAGCTCTGGCCGGTTTTTTGTTCACATTTCTAATTTAAAGTCTCCGAAAATTGTTACAAACGCAGCGAAATTTATTGCTTTATAAAAGGAGAGGATGAATTGAATCGAATTAATAATAGATGGCTTAATTGTGTGTAGATGTTATAAAGACAATTGATATTTTTTTTGTAAACCTTACAGATGTAAATGTTAAGTACATATCTAAGGATGTAATAGTAGCTTTGAACGAAACGCATCTACTTTTCGAAGTAAACAGGGTATTTATGTCATGTATTTAAAAGTAGCAGCCAGCTTGATAGCAATCGCCATCAATTATCGACAATTAGTATTAGTCATTAAACTTTTTCATTTCCAGGCATTCGAGAAGGATGTTTACACTATCGACCCAATACGTGATTGAATTAGAAAAAGAATATTTAAAAAAAATATATATTATAGACTAAAGGAGTGGCAATGACGTCATTTGGCTCTATGATCAATGGTGCAGAGTAGAAATGGGTGCAAGTGTTCTAAATTTAAATCGTCAACAATAGCACCAGCGTCACGCTATCGCAAGGTCGTGACGATCCAAATAATAATTAATTATAAATAAAGTCATTCTATTATTATTGTCTTAATTTCAATTAGCTGTCGCGTGATGCCAATAACAATGAAACGGATTAAGTTATAATTTTTCTTAAGAATTGTAAAAACATCTTAATTTCTTATTAATAACTTTGATAATATTCAATTTATGCATGTGAAAAGCAAAGTTGCAGTTGAGAAGTTGTTTAAGAAGTGATTGATTTTTATAAGTCTACTGGCTTTCAATACCGTTGGTAGACCATGTAGTTATTACACAAGCAATAACAAAGCTGCAGCATTTATCAAGAGTCAATGCCTTACGGAGCATGTAAGACCTTGTTCAGCAAATAAATTCAATGCGTACATCTTTGGTGGTCTGAAATATTTTTTATTCAAACAAGCGTGGTGTTATCACAGGCATGTCGATAAATTGTGCGCTAAACTTCGGGGTCAACGACTTAAAAAATAAATACAGGTTATTAAGGGAATTCGCTTATAAACTTAGTGTAGTGATTGAGGCCCAGCCGCGATAGCGTGCGTCGTTCAATTAGTGGCTGACACGCCGCGCCGGCCGACTCGCATCGCGTTTTTGTCCGCTTAAAACGGCATTAATATGCCAATGGACTAAACATTACGCTCTTTCATCACTCCACGACGTCACTGAGCTACTTACGATAGGATGCGATACTTCGACGCATTCCGATAAATAATGATAATCTACGCTAGCTAGTGCAAGGTCACATCGATTAAGACGTCAGTTTTGAAAATCGAACGCCACGTTGACGTCTTGTAACTTTTTTAATCGTTTCAAACGCGAACGGCGTTTATCCGAATCGGGAGATAGAATTTAAATGCGTTCGAAATTAGGTTCACATAATTAGTGCAATTAAACGACAATAAATACGCAGCGGTATCGAGATATTCGGTTAAAGATATGCACACGAGTCGAACGTTGCATAAAATGGCACTTGTCGGTGCGTTGGTTCGTTTAATTAATATATTTTTATTTTACAAAGTGTCATACGAGAGCGATTAACAGTCCGTTTTTGGCAGAAAGCGCGCGTTGCGGTCCAGACTGGCGCGCAAAAAGCGGAGGGCGAGCCGCCCGCCAGTGGTATGGCGGTTTTTTTGCCCGGACGTCAGAACCTCGCGATAAAAATGGACGCCAAATGAGTATTAATTCGCACCGGTTAATAATGACATAAATACACTAGGTGCGCGCCACAGACATACAGGTCGATTGTGATTGGCATCATTAACGTCAATTAAATTTCGTCTTTTTTCTCGCGGAGTGACCGCGGGAAATATAGTACGTACATAACTAACGCGGCCCACTGCCGAACCGATTCGGCGGAATACGCGTTCGTTGCGATTTATGGAACGCTTTATCTAATTTGCAATAAATAAATAAGCGCTCGGTTATTTTTTGCTAATTTTCCGTTAAATTTTTAACGTTTCAGCTCGTATTGTTATTTATTGCGTCATTATTTTCATTATCTCTAAAATTAAAACATTAAACTGTTATCACACGCTAAATTAGATTTCGTCTAAATTGAGCGCTTAACGGGCCGTTTTTTCAGTAAAAAATCAAATGCCGTTCGGTTTTATTGCCAAAAAAACTTTTCTTAGAATTTTATTGACTATTAATGCCATGCAAATTTAACTAGATTACAATAAAAATTTATTGACTCCGAATGTACGGTCTAACGATAACAAATTAGTTGCAATTAACCAAGTTTATTATTCTAGACAATTCGTTTTCACACGCCCTTTTACTTTTCTAATTAACAGTGAAATAGGAATACGACTTTCCGTATCTAATGAAATATCTAATGAAAATGCATTACAATGACATAAAATCGTGCTCGTTCAGACAAACCAACGAGCTATTTTTTGAGTCTAGTATAATAAAAAGGTAAGTAGTAATAAAGTATACGAGCGCTCCTAATAAAGTATACAACATTATTGGTACTTTTATTAAACATACAGTTAGAGCTGTGAGCTGAGAACGACCTGTATACGACGACGACATTGGTAATCCGTAATTTCGTCCGAAGTTTCGAGTACTTTTAACTCTTTAAACAATTTGCGGATGGAGAATGAATTTTCAACGCAACGGTAGAAAAATTAAATTGGAATTTATTTCTTCTTATTATTAAGATAAATCTTGACATATCTTCGCTATCCACCGAACTTTAATTAATAAACCAATTTTTTATTTATTCACATTACAACAGATCTTCGTCTATTATATTGTGTGTATATGCCTTAGGTATTCTTTTAATTGATATTGTTTCTGTTTTCTTTTTCTGTGTGTTACTACTTTAGAAAAAATAAATCATTCATTCATTCATTATTAAACTGCTGCAGTTATTTGATTTTTAAATTTCTTTCACTAAACTTAAATGAACTTTACTTAAAACTTTAACGCATTCAGCCAGCTTTATTCTAAAAATAATCGAAGCTGCAACTCCCTGTATAGTGGAGGTAATTACAAGGGTCGCAGGCATTCCTCGCGACACGTCGGCAGCCGATTTCTTCACCATCTCTCAAATAGGCATGCGTTTAAAAAGCCGACCGTTCATTACCACCGTCTGTCCCTGTTGTTCTAAACAAATAATGTTTTGAAATTTTATTAATCTAGTGATGATCAAAGTCATTGATTCAACCTTATTAAATTGTCTTACACATATTTTATTAATATTCAATTCAGACAAGTACCAAGTAACTTATACTTAAAACTAATATTTCCAGGTGGTAGGACTCGTGTAGTCCGACTGGGAAGGTACCACCCTCATAATCCTCCGTGAAGCAATTTTTGTTTTTTCGGTTTTGGAGAGGCGTGGTTGCCGGCTATACTTAACACTCGGGGCGAAAATTTTAGTCCTCAGGGATAGCAACGCATCTGTGGTCAATTTAAAATACGTTTCAATCGTAGGTACTTGTATTGGTATCAGATGTCCATGGACGACAGTGACCACTTCCCATCAGGTGGACTGTAGGCTCGTTTGCTATCTTCCAGACCTCCAGTTTAAGGTCGCATTCTTAACCGCTACCTACACTATTAAACTCTTAATGAATCACTTATTTGCCATTATAAGAATATATAAATTCAAAATAATATAAAAATTTTATAAGCAAAAAAAGAACGGATATCGATATTTTTGTCATCAACAGTAGGTATAAATTTCAATCACGTCGCCCAGAGTTATCGATTACTTTCTTTTTAATCTGTCGCCAAATTCGCGGGAACGATTAAAATGGACGCATCCATCGCTAACCTGCACGTAAACTCGAAAAATAAAAAAAAACACTTATTATGTATTTGACAGGAGGGCAAGCTCCATACAAACGACCATTTTACCGAGATCCGTCACTGCGTATAACATCTTGATATTCATTTAGCGTTTTGAGTCGACGTAACAATTTGGGGGATCAAGATGTTTTGGTTCGTTATTGAATAGCCAGTGTAAGTTGGCACTCGGGGTAGTAGAAACAGTGAGTAATGGGGGGTCTAAGGGCTTTTAAGGGTAAATAAGGGTGAGTCGTGGCTAGGGGGACGGGGCGACCAGTCAGAAGCAGCTGACGTGGATTAGGGTGTTTTTACCTATTAATGTAGGGTAGGATGCTATGTAGACATGGTGTATGGTGGATTGTATTTGTTCTATTGGTAGTTTATGATTTCAAACTGTGCGATATAAATTTGATAGTAAGGCTTATTAGAAGATCTGTCAACGTAGTCACTTGATATGTTCAAGGTTCCGGGTTCAAATCTCGGTCACGTGGTAGAACTCGTATAGTTCTACCGGGGAGGTACCACACCGCCACCCTCATAATCCTCCATGAAGCAACTTTTGTGTTTCGTTTTGGAGAGGCGTGGTTTCTGGCTATGCTTCCACTCGAGACGAACATCTTAGTCCTCAGGGGTAGCAACGTATCTGACGTCAATTTCAGGTACTTGTATTGGTTTCAGATGTTCGTGGGCGACAGTGACCACTTACCATCAGGTGGACTGTAGGCTCGTTTGCTACCTTTACACTATAAAAAAGGCGTAGGTTCCTCACACAAACACAGATAAGGTGTCAGACAGGAAATAAATAGATAGATACATATAATAAAACATTTTTTTGGCGAATTTATATAAATATAAAAACAACTTTGTCTGTTCTTCACTCTAATAGCTAATAGATGACGTACAAAATATACATACAAGTAAACTCTTAATATACGTATAGGTAAATGACTGCATTTGAAATACGTGCGTCATTTATAATTAGTTTTGTATAATTAGTAAATGCGTAATTATACAAATTATGCATTATAGTTTTACGTATTTTAAATGTATATTTAGTAACAAAGAAAAATATGCATTGATAGCGCAGTGGTTAGGAATTCTATGTATTACACTGGGTCCGGGTTTGATTCCCAGGTCAACATCTTATTCCTCAGGGGTAGCAACGCATCTGTGATCAATTTCTTTACTTGGATTGGTTCCAGATGTCCATGGGCGACACTGATGACTTACCATCAGGTGGGCTGTAGACTCGTTTGTTACATTCACACTATAAAAAAAGACATAATTGGTCAATACCTCTTCTTCCATCGCTAGTCATCATAATTGCTGGATACCTTCCACTGCCAGTCATCGAAGACAAGCCTATATTATCAACCCTTAACCGCTCAGCAGTGTGCATTATTCACCCCGATCAACCCCCCTGTAATCAAGACCTAGGTAATTTGCTTAGCCCTAGTCTAGAA
>DWIP01000063.1:0-10493 GCA_018248355.1 Telemiades fides | reverse complement strand
TTTTACTTTTTAGTGCCTTGAAGTCGGTTTTATTTTTTTATAAAAAAATTTTTAATACACATATTTGTTAAGAATAACTATATTATGGTAGTTACATGTAATATTATTAAGTTATATAATTTTTTGAATAATGTATGCAATGCATTATGAAAAATATACATTGTTATGTTTCGTGCTAAACCACATACAAAAAATTATTACCTTATTTTGCATTTACATTACACAATATGATTGTGACGCGGTTGCGTCGCTTGCGTCGCCGCTTGTAGCTGAGCCATCGGTATACTGTTCGTGCTACACCAAACTTGCATTTCGTTTCTCAATATTTTTCGAGTACCATTTTTACAATGTTTATACAATCTGTATAAAAGATATATTCCGCCTATTGATGCGATTGTTATCACAATTATACCATATCGATCGAGTTTTTGTTCGACATGAGAATGACTGGCGTTGTTTGCTCCATTTTGGGCAATAATTATCTCTTCGCTTTTCTTCTCTACACTATATGTTTTACCCATTGTATGTATATAATAGGTTATACTTTATAATAAATACGTTAGGTACTTAATGTTTTAATGTAATAACAGCTATCGATGAATTAAAGTTGATGGCTTAGCTAAAGGCGTTGAGCGGATGTTATTTATTTCACAATACTTATAAAGTCTAGTCAACATTTTCTATGAACTACTATTATTGTACGGTTTTACTTGTTGCTTTAACATTTATTAAATACACTTAAAATTTATAAAAATCTGACAGGATGTTTTATCGTTCTTCCGCTTTTGGTTGTTTTTATTTTAGAATTAACATTTGGTAATACACTATTACTACTATCTTCTTGCAATAAGTAAGCGGGCTTTAATCTGTCTATAGAAATTGACGATTCTCTATCTCTCAACAGAATTTTATAAATTTTATCTGATCTTTCCAAAATTTTATAAGGACCTTCATAAGGACATATTAATGATTTTTTTATTTTATCATTTCTTAAAAATACATGAGTACATTCTTTAAGATCAGGATGTACAAAAAATGATTTAGAATTATAATTTTTTATATTAGTAGGTTTATACTGTTTAATAGTATTACTTATATTCTGTACTATAGTGTAGGGTTCTAGGTTAGTATTTGTCTCTACAAAAAATTCTCCTGGTAATCTTAGGGTCCTACCGTAAACCATTTGCGCGGCACTAACACCAGTTTCATTTTTTATGGCTGCACGAAGTCCTAACATGACACTAGGAAGTTCGTGTGTCCAGTTTTTATTACTACCTAATCTTGCCATTAATGACGCTTTTATGCATCTATGCCAACGCTCGACTAACCCGTTGCTCTGAGGGTGATACGGTGTAGTTCTTATTTTGTTTATACCTAAATATGACATTAATATTGCAAATAATTTACTTTCGAATTGCCTGCCCTGGTCACTCGTTAGTTTAACAGGACAACCAAATCTGCATATCCATTCTTTGTATAATTTTTTTGCAATAGTTTCGGCTGAAATATCCTTTAATGGAAAAGCTTCGGGCCAACCAGTACCTCTGTCCACTATAGTTAGACAATACCTATACTCGTCCGACGTAATAGGAAGTGGACCAACAATGTCGATATGTATATGATCGAATCTATCCACTGGCGCAAATTTGCTATATTTAGAAATCGTGTGTCTATTTACTTTAGATTTTTGGCAACTAATGCAAGTTTTGGTCCATAAGCCTATGTCTTTATTCATGTTCGGCCACCAAAATTTTTCTTTAATCATTTGGCGCGAAGTACGCATGCCAGGATGACTAAGATTATGTATTGCATTAAATATATCTTTCCTGAACTTTTCAGTTATATAAGGTCTTGCATTTTCTTTTGATACTTCACAGTATATTGATCTGTTACAACTAGGAATTAATATTTTTTTGAAATTGTACTTAGTATTACTTAAAATATTTACGAGTTCTGAATCGTTACTTTGTTCTAGCGCTAACTTCTCGTAATCAATTACGTTCGAGGTACATTCTACCGTTTCTATACGAGATAAGGCGTCTGCAACAATGTTATCCTGCCCACACACATGGCGTATATCCGTTGTAAATTCGCTTATGAAAATTAACTGTCTAATACGTCTAGGGCTTTCTTTGTTATTATTTTTACACAATTTCGAAAATGCATATACTAGGGGTTTGTGATCTGTGAAAATAATTAATTCGTTACCTTCAAATAAACTTCTAAAATATTCTACAGCTAAAAATATTGCTAGTAATTCTCTGTCATATGTACTATAGTTTTTTTGTGTTTCATTTAATTTCCTAGAAAAATAACCTAATGGTTGCCAATTTCCGTTAACATATTGTTGCAAAACCGCTCCGACGCAACTATTTGATGCATCGGCAAAAAGTGAGTATGGCACGTTGGTTACCGGGAACGATAAGGTGACCGCGTTCATAAGGCTATTTTTAGATTGTAAGAATGCTTGTTCAGCATCCGGTGACCATTGTATAGGTGTTTGGTCGTTCTTTTTAGCTCTGTGAATATATTTATTTAATATTTGTAGATATTCAACTGCTTTAGGTAAATGATTTCTATAGAAGTTTAACATGCCTAAATATTTTCTTAACTGATTTACTGTATGAGGTTTCGGATACTCGACAATTGCTTGAATCTTATTTTCTAGAGGTTTGATACCATTTGTAGTAATTTCATAACCTAAGAATTCTGTGCTAGTAACCTTAAAAGTACATTTTTCGAAATTAATGGTAATACCAAATTCATTAAGACGTTGAAATACTAGTTCTAAATGCTCGTGGTGCTGTTCGGGGTTCGAAGAGCTAATTAAAATATCATCAGAATAACAGTATAAAAAATCTAAGCCGTATAGAACTGTGTTTGTCATGAAACGTTGAAAGGTTTGGGCTGCGTTTCTCAAACCAAAAGTCATACGTTCAAATTCATATAAACCAAAAGGTGTGGTAATCGCAGTTTTACATATGTCATCGGGGTTTATAAGAATATTATGATACGCTTTCTTAATATCTATTTTAGAAAATATTGTTTTGCCAGCTAATAAATATGTGAAATCTTGTACTCGGGGTATGGGATACCTATCCGGTTTGGTTATTGCGTTTAATGCTCTGTAGTCTCCGCAAGGACGAATTTGTCCATCCTTTTTAGGTACTAGATGTAAAGGACTTGCCCATGCCGATTTAGATGGTCTACATATTCCTGTTTCTAACATATGTTTAAATTCTTCTTTAGCTAATAAATAACGATTTGGTGCTAGAGGTCTTGGTTTACAAAATACAGGAGGGCCTTTAGTATCAATATAGTGATAAACTGAGTGTTTTGGTATGTCTTTATATGATATAGGTTTGAGAATCTCTGGATATTTTATCAACATATCGTATATAGGATGATCGTTGCGTAGTGCTGAAATTGCTGGTTCATAATGGTTTACGATAGTTCCATAGACTGATAAGTTAGTAATTTTATCAACTAAGCGATGTCCATTTATATCTATAATTAACTTATGAAAATTTAAAAAATCTGCACCGAGAATTGGTTGTCTTACATCACAAATAATGAATGTCCATTTGTATGGTCGTCTTAATTTTAAGTCTAATGTGAGAGTTTTAGTTCCGTAAGTTTTTATTTCAGAACCATTTGCAGCGAATAATTTATAGCTTGTATTTAAATTTAAATCTTTTTTATGTTTAATAACATTTTTAGGTAGCACCGAAATGCATGCACCTGAATCAATTAAAAATTTTAGGTTATAATTTTTATCACTTACTAGCAGACGGTGATCCTTAACTGCACAGCATCCCGTCATTTGCTGGAGATTACTTGGTTTTCCGACTGCAGGTCTCGCTGCTCATTCTGTCGTACTGTTGTTGTCCTCCAGTTGCAAGGAGCTACACACTTCCGTGCTCTTTCTCTGTATCTAAAATGGTACGAACATAGCCAGTTTGGACTATTAGGTGTACGACGTGTCCTTGAAGACGAGCGCCTTCTCGAAAAGTTCCTGAACCTGGTCCTAGATCTTTCTCTTCCCCTGTTCATCTCATTTATTTTCAGGTTAATTTTCGCTATCTCTGCCATTACCATCGCAATATCGAGGTTCGACGTGGACTGCTGCTGCTGCTGTGACTGATGACTACGGGTTACTTCGCTTAGCTGCGCGGACTGGTAAGTATCCATAATTTTGTCAGCTATCACTGCCAATTCTTCCAGGTTTTTTGCGGCTGTCACGGTGAGTACAGCTCTGACCGACGATGGTAGGTGTCCTTGCCATAATATGTTCAGTGTGTCATCTTCTATTTTTCCTCGAGCTAATTCTTTCATTCGACGCAATAGTTGGCTAGGTTTTTGGTCACCTAACTCAATTTCCGATATTAATTTTTGTATCTGCCTTGTTTCAGATTCCTCATAAATCTCGAGAAGTCGGTTTTTCAGCGCGTCGAATTTCTGGGTCTCTGGCGGCTTGGATAAAATGTCTGCGACGTGTTGTATGGCTTCTTTGCTTAGTTTTGATACCACCATATAATATTTGTTTGCATCCGATGTCTTCTGCGGGTTGAGAATGGCTTCAACTTGAATGAACCATAGCCTTGGATTTTCAGGCCAGAAATCAGGTATCCGTGTAGAAATTGATACTGTGGCGAGGTCCGAAAAAGGTTCTTCGGTCTTTAGCATTAAGGTTGGAGTTGGCGTGGCGTGTTGCGGATTCATTTTTCGCGAGACGCGATTATAGCGAGTCGGCTGCGTCGCGCTGCGTCGGGGTCGCCACTGTTGTATTTGTGTTTACTACTTGTGTGCGGACGATAGGGAGACAAGTGAAACGCTTGGGTGTTCATAGCCAACTGTTTAATTTATATTTCTTACATAGTTACATTGCTGTTCCCCACAGTATTCCCCCTTTTTTTAAATGTTTACATGTATCTTATGGTTAAATTAAAATATATAAAATAGTACAAAGTTGTTTTACTTTACCCAAATTTTACAATATAATAATAGAACTGTTTTGCATTACAACAAAACAGATATTATGTGTTGAATAAAACACACAGCGTTAGTGAAGAAGCGGTCTATGATTTTGTAACATATCTGTGAAATACATACCTTTTTAATCTGTTTTACCTTGTTTATTCCACTTTTTCTCACCAGAGGGCGCCATAATCTTTGCAAAGGCTAAGAGCGCAATTTGAATGTCATAGGCGTCTTCATTCACCTGCAAGATACTTGCTGTAACGCTGTGTGTTTTATTCAACACATAATATCTGTTTTGTTGTAATGCAAAACAGTTCTATTATGTGCCTTCCTAAAACACACAGCGTTAGTGAAGACCTGTTTGGTATCTGCTGGTGAGAAATAATAAATTAGAAAATATAAATGCTATGTGATAAGATTTGATTATAAAAATACTCCATTTTAAATCATGTACATAATAATTATGTACATCTTAAATGACATATCCATTATCTATAACATGCCAAAATAATTCCCGAATTCTTTGCAACAGAAAGCAACTTTAAATAATATTCTGCATCTCTTAATTAATGAGATCTACTATGTCAAAATAATATCTAAATTCTTTCAAACATAAGTAACTTAAAATAATGCTCGGCAAATTTTAATTGATGAGATCTATTAAATCCTTCTGCGATCTAAATCAATATTAACCACTAAAAATTTGAGTATAATAAGTCCTCTGTCTGATTAGTAGAGGATTACACTGGGTAGCAACTGGCAGTCATAATAATTAATGAATACAGAAACACTTTTCTAGCTTCCCTTAAGATTTCTTGAATAGGTCTATCATCAAACCAACTTCTAGAAGCCACTGCTGATCTAATACTACCAGAAGGTGCATCTCTGGAAGCTTTTTTAACAAATAATCTGATTCATCCCACTATAATAGTACTGTAGAGGGTTTAGGTGGTCCAGTTATTGAAATGAATAGACTGGTTAAGTTGATTCCCTCAGTACGTTGATTAAGTAAGGTAAATAGTAAATTTGTAACATGTTGTACTGGCCAAATTTTAACAATTGGATGTGGCAGTAGTGGACATCCAGACTGTTGGAGAGTCCCTGTATCAGTTTTGGACCCAAATTAGGCCACAATATTATGCTATAATTAAATTGTCTTTAGGAATCAATAATAAGGTGAGATCCTGTATTCTACGGTCTGAAGTTAGTAACAGAATAAGTGTAGTGCTTTTTGCAATGTAAAATTTTGTCTATACAATATGAACGAATATGAATTGATTAACTATTCAAAAAGTATACCTGTGTCCCAAATTGGAAATTTATCTGGCTTAGGTTTAGCAATAGAGATTGCCTTAAGTATCTGATGGATAAAAAGTTCTTATCAAAGTTCTCTTCTAAACATCCAACAATAAGTAAATATAGTATTATCCAACAGTAAGTAAGTAAGCAAACTGCTCCTTCAAGTATAGATTAGCTAAGAAATGAGCAATATCTACCCCCTTGGAGACTTCTCATTGAGCCTGCTCCACAGAATCTACTTAATGAAGCCTTATAAGTAGCTAGCGTTGATAGATCCCAGCTGCTTCTTATCCGATTCTGTTAATTTCAGTTCCAATCTGAAATCTGATCAGCACACCCTCCATTTTCCAAGCCAGTGGTTTTAATTGACTCACCTGATTGACACCGGTGGGCTAGTATATCAGCCTCTCCGCAGGTCTTGTAATTGGATTGGCTCCGTCGAGGTTCGAGCTCGGAGATCCGGCAACCAGAAGCAGGAATGGTGTTACGAGTATGTACATGCCCTTTGCTGAGTTTAAATGAGCTAGTACTCTCGGTACGAGGTTGGGCGGCAGGAATATCCATGCTGGAGTGAATTCCCACGGACGCCTCATCGCGTCGTAAAACAGTGCTGAGCCATCGTTTAAGTCTAAGGTAATGTAACGAGGGACATCAGTGGTCTCCTTCGAGGTGACGAGGTCTCTCTGGAACCCACCACTCTTTGAATATTACCTCGGTAGCCTGAGGTAGTAAATGCCATTCTGGGATTGGCCGCCTTCTTGAAAGATGGTCTGCAATCCCGTTTAATCTCCCCGAGAGATTACATGCCGACAGCGTCATATTGAGCTGGTCGGTCAGTTCCAGAAGTTTTGTTGTTAACTTCAAAAAGGCAAGGGAACGAGTCCCATGTTGTTTCCTTATAAATTTGGCCATTGTCTGGTTGTGCGACTGAACCAGTACTTTGGCATTGAACAGGATCCATTTTGGTATTGTATGGTAGCAAATACTGCATACAATTCTTTTACATTGGAATGCCACAACCCCTGATCTGGGGTTCATTTGCCTGCTAAAAGCTTGACATTTAGGTCGGCTCCTCATCCTGCATCTGATGCATGCGTAGCTAGGAAGTGACTGACCTCTTTCCTTTCTAACGGTATATATGTTTGCTAACCGCCAATTTAGGTCTTATAATACCCGTGAAGTTAGAATTCTTTTTGTCTCGGCCTGCACTCCTTGAACCTGCTTAGCCATATCTGGGAGTTTATGCAATACAATAGCCCCATGGGAACAGTATGGTTGGACAAATTTATTCTACCTAGCAGGTTCTGACACTGTTGTGAAGTACAACTTTCTGTTTTATTGTTGTAGTCCGTTGTTTTAGTCAGTAATAATAATTACATCTACCATTCCTACTGGTAGGTGGAGTGTACTTTTCTTTGGGTGCTCCAAATTAATCAGAGGTACTGTACCTCCTGAACTAGGTTTTTAATTGACTTTAGGTGGTTAATTTGCCAGCCTAAATTCTATAGGAGTATGAGTCTCCGCAACCTGAGCCTTCCAAAATCGACCAATCTTATTGCACTAATAAGTCTCTATAATAGGACTAAAGTATATAAGCATTCTGATTCCCAGAGTGCAAAGGATTTCCGCAATCCAGTTAGACAGAGCTGAAAAAATTTGGGATGCAGAACCATGCTGCAGATGCAGAATGCAGAAAGGTCAAAGGGACGAGCGGTTAACTATTATAATCTCGTCCTTGTAAATTATTAGAAGGTGGAAATAAGCCTGTTGTAAATCTATTCTTGCAAGCCAATTTCTGTTCTTTAGAAAATTTCTAACATCCAACTAATAAATCAATTGGAACGGTTTTAGGGAAACAAAATTGTTAAGACCCCACAGACTGAATCTGGTTTTTACTCCTTCATCTGGTTCTATTATTATTGTTACTATTATTATTATTATTTTTTTAAAGAACCATTTAGGAAAATTAACCTGAATTTATCGCTCAAGGTCAGTCCTTCATTATTTGTAATCTTTAGTCTTTTCTTGGTGTACAAAAAAGCATATTTGTATTTGTACTTCTGACATCTGATCTGTTCTATACGAGTTTTGTAAGTTCTCAGTATGTTTGTATCTGGGTATGTGAGGCGATGCTTATTTTTGAAGGCTATGCGAGCATATAAAATTATTTTTAAAAAGAATTGATGATCTCTGAAGCAGCCTCCTCTGAATGAGTCACTTCTGTGCCCCCCCGAGTTCTGGTTGTTGTCTGTAATATTTGACTCTATAAATTGGGTTTCGTTGGTATTTGTTCATTACCATTTTATTTAGTAAGTCTCTTTTTCAGTCGAAAATTGAGCAAAATGTGAGGAAGCTGTGGCAGCTTATCTCTTTAATATGTTGGTGTCTTCAACCACATATGAGTGCCCCCCCCAGTGATTAAATAAGTGGACATAACTTTTCTCTGCCAAATAGGTACTCGAAACTTGGAGGAGTTGTCACATATTATTTATATTATTCTATCCCAATCTCTATTAAGTTCAAATTGTATTCCAAAATTGACAGATCATTAATACCATATTAGGGTTAAAAATTTTATGATTTGCCGCGGTCCAGTTAACAATATCTTGTAAGCGAGATTTTATCAGGTCACCTTGTTCCAACACAACATTAAACAAGCCTGCTAACAAATTCTCAGTGGAATGTGTGCAATCTCTCTGTCCATTAAAATGACAAAGCGCTTTGTTAATCTCTAATGCTGCAAACCCTGGACTCACTATACTAGGCTGTAAGGCTCTTTTATATATCTGATTGTTTTCCCTGCTTCAGTGTTAAACTTTTGCAACTAAATAAATTCACAGATGGTGTTCGTTGCTAGTCGGAGAAACAAATAACTTATTATTATATTGAACGGTAAGTTCGCCAAAGTTTAGGTAATCTGTAGATTGACAGGTATTATATAAAAATTGCTCCTGTGAAGTCGAGGGGCTCACAAATTAATCTTCTTAAGGGAATTTACGATAGTCTCTTTATGACTAGGCACAGCGAGAGGTATTTTAGGCTATGTACGCAACCTGGTTCAATAAAGCGTCAACTCGTGGATCATTATTAGAATGATTGTTCTTACTTATTAAAGGTTTCTTTGTCGGGGACCTCGAAGTATTACCCTCATCTTCCGTCGAAAAGAAAGAAGAATTTTCTATCGAGCTCCAAGTTTTATCCTGTTCTCGCTCCGGAACAGGGACATTTGTAAAGTCGTCCTCAACATTCATCGTGCACTTAACACAACACTAACACGATTTTAGTAAGTTTTCAATGATAATTGAGTGAGAAATCTACAATTTTTCGATTAATATAGAAAATTGTAACCGTTATGACACAAAATCATAAACGCTATGACATTCAAATTGCGCTCTTAGCCTTTGCAAAGATTATGGCGCCCTCTGGTGAGAAAAAGTGGAATAAACAAGGTAAAACAGATTAAAAAGGTATGTATTTCACAGATATGTTACAAAATCATAGACCGCTTCTTCACTAACGCTGTGTGTTTTAGGAAGGCACATAATAATGAAATTTAGTTCACAATAGCTGAAAATAAAGTTTAAAAAAAGTTTAATTGCGACATGCAAAATACATAAAAAAATATCTGTCACAACTGGCGCGTAAATTGACGCACGCACGTAATTATTGTAATCGATATTTAATAGGCGTAATTATCACGATGTGGATACAGCCTCATACCTAATTAAAATAATTATCTAATTAGATACCTACCTACCTAAATATATCGAACTTTGTTAATGTTGTTTGCCTTTTAAATTCAAATAATAAATAGGTATTATTTGTCTGTTCTAAATCTCCCTTTTTAGGCAACCAGTAAATCAAATTATAAACATCGGAAGCGTATTTTCATAATATTACTTCTTGTTGCTATCTTCAGCTGGCAAAACTACCATATTACGACAGAAGATATAATATGTTATAAATATAGAACTGTGTGCTTTCTTTGTTGCAAAGTAATTTTGTAACTGTTTTTAACTTTTTAGATTATATGAAAATGGCGCCAACACGTCATTTTTGTTTCGTTTTATAATTATTAAAGATAACAAAATTTAATCAAGATAACATAGTTACAATGCCAAATAATTAAATTAGGGTTATAATATTGTATTATTGTCTAATCTGTTCTTCTACTTAAGTACCCATCTCCATTAGCCGTGTACACAAAAAATAAG
>DWIP01000062.1:0-10503 GCA_018248355.1 Telemiades fides | reverse complement strand
ATTGACAGTTGATTGTGATAATGTCAAACTAATGTCAAAATGATCTATTGCATGCTTGAAGATACAGTCATTCTGGGTAAAATTAGACCACCAGTATAACATTGGACCACAACCCGAACGAACTCTTTTCATTATTTTTTATTGTATCGAAACTTGCTCTATTAAAATACATGTATCCGAACATGGAAGTATAGGACCCATAGACTATAAAAATCGGATTTTGACAGATACAAAATGCCTCATGTCAAAACAAAGTGCTGAACTTTCCGAGACTTGTAGGCGCCAACTAAAATTAGCTGTATTTAAATATCTTTATCTTGAGTTTTTGAGCTCTAAATCGGTAAGTTTTTGCAACTTTATTTCATATAAAATTAGTTTTTTACTAAAATGCTGTGTTTTTAATGTCCCACGTTTATTAAACATCCATAATTACTAAAATTAATCTTGATGCCGAAATATCAATGAATTTGGGGTAATATTGGACCGGTCCAATGTTACTCACATTTTAATTCTAAAAGCGTAAATAAATTTGGGGTAACTTTGGACAGTGACTAATATCGTATATTTATTAAAATATATACCTATGCACATATGTATTATTATTTTGTTAATTGTTTTCAGATATATACATACCTATGAGATATTATGCCTCGGAAAAAAAACATTAAATTGCCAGGTGTGCGCAAATATGGCACTATATCTAATTATACGCAGTCGACGTTGGAAGAAGCTATGAATAAAATAAGATCAGGCGCATTAAGTCAAAGAGAAGCTTGTAAAATGTACAAAATACCTAAAAGTACAATTAATCTTAAACTTAAAAATAAACACCACAAACCTGTGGGACGTCCCACATGCCTAGCCTTAGAAGAAGAGATAATTTTCAGAGACCATTTGCTTGCACTAAGTGATATGGGCATTCCAATTGGCTTACAAGATTTTAGAGATGTGGTTAAAAGATATTTACATAATATTGGCAAAACAGTTCCCGTGTTCAAAGACAATTGTCCTGGGTACGAGTGGGCAAAACTTTATATGGAACGCCATCCAGCTATAAAAGAAAAAATGGCTCACAAAATCTCTAGCAAACGAGCCCAAGTAAATGAAGACATGGTCAATGAATTCTTTGACAGGCTAGAAAAAGAGATTGAGGATGTAAGTCCAGAAAATATATATAATATGGACGAAAGTGGATTTCATGATGACCCTGGAAAAAAAAAGCTGTTATTCAGACGTTCCACTCGTCATCCAGAACAAGTGAAAAATTCTAGTAAATCGTGTTTTACTATAGTATTTGCTGGGAACGCTATGGGAGACATCATTCCTCCATTTTTCATATTTAAAGGGAAGCATTGTTGGTCCGACTGGCTTGTTAATGCCCCAAAATCCTCAAAAATGGCTGTTTCAAAATCTGGCTGGATTGATGCAGATATTTTTGAAGAGTGGCTTGAAAACCATTTTGTGCCAATTGTCGACCAAAAAGAAGGAAAGAAAATTCTATTATGTGACAATTTAAGTGCACATATAAGCGTAAAAGCTCTAAAGATCTGTGAAGAGCACAATATTAAGTTTATTTGTCTCATTCCAAATTCAACACACCTTCTACAACCTTTAGATGTAGGATATTTTTCATCATTAAAGTCAGCTTGGCGAACAGTGCTCAACAAATGGCGACAAACACAACGAGGCAGAAAATCTGGAGCACTACCTAAAAACATATTTTGTCAGCTTGTAAATTCAGCGCTTCAATTTAATGAATCCACAGCAGGGATTAATATAATAGCAGGATTCAGAAAATGTGGTATTTATCCTTGCTCACGTATGGAAGTCTTACGTGTTTTACCCTCATATGCAACTGGACAAATCCAAGCTACTGTTGGGGAAACGTTCAAAGAATACTTACAAGAAATAAGAGCATCGGACTTAAACATAAAGACAACTAAGAAGTTTCAGCTGCCTGTTAAAGCAGGAAAGTCAATTTCCGCTGAAGAAGTAGAGATTTTTTATATAAATAGAAAGAAAGAGCAGGAGAAAAGAAAAGAAAATCCTGGAAAAAAAGGCAGGCCCAAAGGTTCTAAAAATAAAAAGGCGAAGAAGAAATCAGGGGTAGAAAAGGATTTAACAATCGAAATAAGTGGACAGGTAGCGGCTAAGACGACATTTGATAATCGCGAGCCAGAGGCTGAAGAGTCACAAACTGAATCTTTTGAAGTAATAGTAACAACAGCTCAAGTAAATGGTGAGCCGAAAAATCTAGAGGCATTGAAAAACATAGATTTTGAAAATGAAGATGAGTTGACGGATGACTGGCAGAATAGAGAAAAAAAATTAAATGATCAGAGCCACAAAAAAATTTACAAGAATGTTCAGAGCAACAAATCCAAAAATAACATAGAAAACCAAGGAATAGAATACATAAAGGACAAACATGAAAAACAAACTTATGTAATTCAACAGAAGAAACGAAAAAAATCTGCTGAAACCAGCATACATTCAACGAAAATCCCCAAATTATATAAAAATGACACTAAAACAAAAGATTCTGATTTAGACATTATAGAACAATGGAACATTAATGATGTGCCATTCAATAATATTGAGGTGGAGGTGATTGACGAGTATATTCCTGCTTCTTCCGACGAGACAGAGTTGCTAGCAGGTAATTTTTGTGAGGCAATGACTAAAGAGTATGTTGTTAATCAAGACAATGGACAACTCGTCCAAGTTCAAGATCATAAAGTACAATATGAAGTAAACAAATATTGTGTATTTCAAGACGAAGGAAGTCTTTTCCCAGGGCGCATCATAAAAATCAACAGATCACCATATGAAATCTGGGTGAGCTGCCTGAATAAAAGGTATGAAGGGGGTTGGACATGGCCTGCAAATGCCGATATAACTAAAATAACCGATCCAAACATGATGAAAAATATAATAGCGGACGAAAACATCACTCGACAGGGACAAGTAATTAATATTCAAGATGACTTTTTGTGCGTAGAATGGGGAGAGTAATTGCTGATTTTGAAGTACGTAACGATAATCTAATATTTAACTGTAGGTCTATTTTCATGCTAAGATTATTGAATACATATTAAATAAGCGTATATTCATAAGACTGTTGATCCTAGTGTATAAGATTGTTAATTCTGAAAGTTTAATAGGTACGTATGTATCTCTCCTGATTGATCTCAATTTGTCTGTTCCTATATATATGTGCAAGTGATGAAACGCATATTTTTATAATGTCCAAAGATTAAAGATTTTTTTTATATACTACATTGGTATGTTTATGGTATCATAAATTATAAAAATCATCCTATTCCTTCCTCAGCCGTTTCCTATAATATAGGGTCTTTCTCTAAATTGAGGTTGAAGTATGAATTTTTACATCTGTGGCAATAAAACTTCATACGAAATGTCATTTTGATGTTCTTAACAGCGTCTATTGTGGTCAAATGTTGCCCAAAACATAAAAAACGCGACTAATAGGGGTTTTTAAGTTGAGAAAAAAATTTGGTCTAATTTTACCCCAAAATCAATTTAACTTTGGACCACCAATATTTCTGTCTCTATCTCAGGATTCAGTATAAAATGTTAACTTTTTAATGTACATTGGTATTGCCAACATCAAAAGATCACTTAAATTGCAATTATTGTGTAGTAATTCTATATATTTTATAGACGAACTACGGACAATTGTGTCTAGTGTGGTCCAAAGTTACCCGGAGTGACTGTATATAACACGAGTAAAAACATTTTGGTGGCGGAGTTTACATATCAGATTAAGAGTGAAACAAAATTATTATTGGCAACGCACCGTTGAATACAAATACGAACTCCACCAAGGTCCACTGAAATCATGGTAATTTAATTACAAGAATGTTCAAATATTTAATAACGAAAGGTAGTTTACTCAACTGGTTATGCGAGGAACGTTGTTATTCAAATGTTTTTTCCGCACACTTTCGCAAGACTTACAGCATGTTAATTGTTTGTTTGTCATAAAGGAAATTACTTATTTATTGCACAATATTTATGTTATTTACATTTACCACATAAGTAAGACCGTGTCAGTATATTTACATTTACAACATAATTAAGACCGTGTCGGTATAGCGAGACAATATAGATACATGTTTGTTGTTGTCACTTATTGTGCAGTTTATCATGATAACGGTTTAGGGATACCTAGCACTTACCACCATTTTGCTAGATGTTTTTGGCATGGAGAAAAATGGCAAAAGAAACTGCATAACACACAACGCTCAGTTTACATGCAAAATGATTATATTTAGATTGTGTTGAATTTTTTGAATATGAAGTGTTGCGTACACAATTTATGGTTTAAAGGTTGTAATGTTAATATATTTTGTCGTAATGAGATTAACGTTATATAAATATATCAGAACAGTACAAAATAATTTCGTGAAGTGTCTTTACAAAGTTTACGACGAAGGAAAACAAATATAAAAAATACTCCTCTTAATAACATAAGTTCTAAGATTTAACATATGCAAAGGTTCATGAAAATAACTGTAGTCGTTTTTGTGTTTTGCCCGACGATTTACTGTTATTATATAATAGAATATAAGATAAACATTGCCTACTAATCCATACGATATTGCAATGTACATTTGTCGACATTCGGTTATCCCGTTTACTTATTATGGCAACACACCAACGAGTAATTCCGCAACACACTCCAAATCTGGTTAAATACATTGTAATACACGGGTACTAATGCAGAGCTAATGAGTTTCCGGCTGTTTGAGTTGTATCACAATTTGCGTGGAAGTGGAGTTCTCGACGCGAGTTAAGTCGGGACGTTTGTTCCAGTCGTTGCTGACACATGTCTCCCGAGGCACTAAGAGCACTTTGAACAAATTGGGCGTGTTCACCGTGTCGTCATTCCACGCATTTATTTGCGCCCGGTCGCCATCTCTCCTGAACAACTTGCTGGCGGGGCGGGGAGCCACTAAGCGCAGGGCGCCTAACCTCTCGCGCTCTAATTCGGGCTCAAGCCGCCGCTCCATGCAGGTAACCTTATTCGTCTACGTTTTTTGACGAAACAAGTGTGCTACTACATTTTATTGTTTTGTTCTTAGGTTAAATCTTAAATAAAGTATTTTCTGTGACAATGTTTTTACATGTAATTTGGGGTGGTTACTTAACCGTACTTACGGTAAGGATCGTTAAAATAATATAAATTAACTGTACCTGCCGTAAAGATCGTTATATAACATATTTTTAGTATGCTTTTGTAGGTTTCTTGCAACTGAAAGTAAATTTTAAATCTTTCATTTACTGCATAACAAAAAGTAATCATAGTTTTAAAAAACCAGAAATTTACCAAAACGAAAAGTCGTGCAAGCACATAAAACAATAATGACACTTGTGATATGTACATGAAATTAATAATGAATTTAAGCCCTCCTGTGTATCGGAAAATACTGCACGGCATACGAATCATCCATTAACGAGAAAAATTTAATTACAATCGCAAACGTAGCCATTCGTTGGACCTAAATCAGGCTAAATAGATTTTAATGCTTTTATGGGCAATTTTGCATGTTACGTAAGATATATCGGGCGTTATGTTAGAGTGTTGTTAACGTTAAAATAATGTGTATTTGTTTTAAAATACCCTTGTACACAAAATGATGTATGATCTTCAGGATAAGCAGAAATACTGCATAGTATTTTAACACAAGACACGAAAGATACACGTATGCACATTAAATAATAAAGTTAAATATTTTTTATTTCAGTAATGTGAAATCTTGAAAGGACATGACATTTATTTCAATTAATTTCTTCTCGTAGTCAACATGAAATACCATCAATTACCTGAAGCGCAAAGCTAAATCACACTCGAAATGGCCATTGAGCCTCGGAGGCACTCAGCTTCGGAAATGACGAAGTAGCGTGTCCTCTAATATTAGAAGAATATACGCCGTCACGAAAAGAGGCTATTAGTCTATTACTCACCTGTAGCCCTTGGCTGTCCGTTCTTGTACATACTCGTAGCTCCATTTTTAACAAATTATAATGGAGATCGTTACAAGCAGACCGGAAAACGGTCAAGAGAGAATTACGTTTTAAGTAGAATACAAAAATGAAACTAACATTTTCTGACAATAATCATGACTTGTACATTTTCTTTTACATTGACGCATAATTAAAGAAAAGTGGTTTATACTAACTGGATTTTATCACGTTCCAAGCTATACGAGAGTGTTGATTGTAATTCTAGAAAGAAAAAGGGGGAAAAAACAATGTTATAATTTTATATCGTATAAGTAAAAGCTAACGACGTTTTACTTTAAATCGTGAAATAAATAGCACTTTAAATAAAAAAGCGAGGCAAAACTAGTTAACAATGTCTATTCCCAAGCAACTGTGCTCGAAGAGAAAATTAAAACGTTCATAAAAGTAGTACAAGTGAAAATAATTTAATAATCTTTTTCACACTTTATCTACTTATGAACGCGTATTATTGGTGTTATAAATCAACAATAATAATCAACGCAACATAATGAGCTCTTTGTAACATAGCTTCTCACAACAGGCTTTTCAATTTTATAAAAATCTATCGCTTGTATATTCATAGATATTTGTACAAATATTTTTAATCAACAATTCCTTTGTTGTTCCTGAAATAGATTTCAAATTAAACGCATTCAATATTGTTGCTTATGTAGGTTAGTGCAGGCCACAAATCCATGAGCACGCTGGGGAATTAATACGATTTAGCTTGAATCGGGGTTAGGCTATTGTATGTTATACGCTTGTAGAACAAGTATTCGGTACGTGATCACGATTTCGGTTTAACCAGATGTCTCGTGAAGAGGGCGAGGCCGCCGTTAGAGTTTCGCTTCCCGAAGGCACGACAGCCACGGTCGGTGTTCGTGAAGGCATGTCGGTGGAAGAATTCCTTGCGGCTGCTTGCGCACGTCGCTCGCTCAATGCTCTCGAGCACTTCGTGCGAGTAAAGAAGCGGCGAGACATGGAAGATCATAACTACTTTGTTCCACACCGTAGCGATCTCATTGAAACTTACGTAAGTATTCCGTCTGTAGGTAATACGATATTTGATTCATTCTATTTTAAAATACCTAAACAATACAATAATTATTGTATTAGTAGTGAAAATAATAGCGCCTTTAACTGAGCCTCCTCTATTAATAAGTTCGAGACATTGATACCTACGGCAGCTATACTTAGTTATAGAGCCGTTCGAATTACGTCGTTGTTTTAAAAGACAAGGCTTGTAATCTATTTAATGATGCTCCTTTGTATCCGGTGTAGCCCCAATGGAGTGATTTGTTTTATGAAACCCTCTGAATTGAATTACTTATCAAAAAAACTCTCTGCTACTCGGATAATCCAGATAAATGCGACGATGTAAAATATAATTTGAGAGTAAAAAAATGCTAAATTTGATGTCTGAAACTGATTTTTTGTCGTATTTGGCCGTTTAACCTTATAATTCCTTTATACGTGGGGCGAAGTGAGCAGATCTATGAGTATAAAAAGCGACATGTGACCGGATATTACGTGAGTAGGGTCTGACGGAATGGGCACTGGTTTTGTATGCCATAAAGAAACCTTATCAATCAGTCGGCATAATAGTTTTTTGAATAAGTCGTGGGAAAACGTAGAAATTTAGCAAAATGTTTTCATTTCTAGGAATGAATTTAATTTGAATTTCTATTAAACTGTGTTGGTTTAATGATGAAATACTACATCATCATGCATTCTACCTAATAGAGAATGGTTGCGGTCAGCCATGTATTTAAGTAATCCCTTACTAAAAACTTTACATCTTTCTAGGAGTAAGTAGTTCGCGTCGTTTGTAAGTGTGGTTTCTTCCTTTAAAACTAAAGAGCAAGAACAACTTATCGAGTACAAAAAGGGTTATTATTCTACCTTCTAAGAACTTTTGTATGCTTATAGTTACACACTCACGAGGTGGTAGAAGTTTGTGCGAAAATTCTGTACCAAGTGGAGTTGCAACGGAACACCCTGGAGCAAATGTGGGGTTTCAGCGTGGAGGCCGAGCTCATTGAAAATGCTGAACGGCAGGACGAACTGTGCTGCTACGTCAGCAGGGTTGAAGACAAGAGCGTTGCTATGCAAAATGGTAAACAATTTTAATACATACGTGTACAAAAAATGCACATACATACATACATATACACATATACCCACATACACGCACACATGCAAATACGCATTGATTTAAAATAAATAATCGCTTGGCTATGAAGAAAAGCATCGGAAGGTATAGGTTTCCTTCCAATTCTAGGTATTCCTAAGAGATTTCCATTGAGTTTTCATAGGTTTATACTAACTCTAGCGATTTGTACTTGAAATAAGTGATGGACGATAAATTGAATGAAAAGTATGAATTTATTTTTTGCACAGTTATTTTATATTGACAAGACATATAAGACCTTGTTGTATAGCAATATTTATATGTATATTAGCAACATTTAGTAGAATACTTTGAACTCTGCTCATTCCAAGAGAAGACTTCTACCCAACAGTATTATATTGTTCGATAATAATACTTGAGAATTGTGTGCATTATGTATTTACATTGGAAACCGCGTCTTTCTAAGTTTTATTTTATTAACACTGATATTAAGAGTACCGTAGTGCGGATTAATTGTCTCTCGTCATTGTTTTCGAACAAAAAAACTTGAAAATCCCAGTTGCAATTTATTGTTTTTTTTTTGCGCCAGGTATAATCAAAGGCGACGAGATAATGGTGATCAACGGAGCGATCGTATCTGACCTAGATATGATGTACTTGGAGAGCGTATTGCAAGAGGAGCTGTCTCTAGTCATGATGATGAGGTAGGTTTTTCTATCCGTTTTCTCATTATCATTTTAATGCAATTTCGTAGATAGTGAAGCGAGTTAACCGCTGTTCATTAATCAACGTGCTTTGTGCGACGCATTCGTTAGCATCGATTCGCATAATTTACTGCACCAGTAACGAATTCGTTATGAACTGGCCATTAAAAAACAATCAGACGTCGAATACTGACCTCTTTTCGGAAATTATTTTAATACAGTTCAAATAAAGAAAATCAGAGCAATTTTCGTTCTGCAGCTGATCTGAATAATAGCACTGAATCAATAACGATTTAAATTTCACGATTTCCGATTTTAAATGGTAAGAATTACATAAATTTTCAATTAGATTGGATCTGTAATATAAACGTTGTAAATATATATTTTAGACTTGTTTTTCAAGTATTCATATCTATCTAACATAGAAGGGCTTATAAAATTTAGCCTATTATTTAATCAGGAAATAAATAGTCAACTCACGTTTTTCGACAAAGTGACTAGCAGAAATTGTATTTCCACTGGCGATGGACTGAATTTAAATAACAGTACTTAATAGAAATACAAAGCGCATAAAATCGCAACAACTTGCCCCCGTTCCGAGCGAAGCAGGCTTGATGGCAGGAAGCTCAGCGCGGAACAAATCGGAAGGCGGGCGCGGCGCAGGCGGCGGGGCCTTCATCGCCATTTCCCGCCCTCATACACCTGACCTTTCGACCGCGACAAGTTTACTGAAGCGCTAGCTTCGACCTACATACTCCCTCGCCCTATAGCCCTCGGCCGCTTAGCGCCTCTCTCACCGCACCGGCCATTGTAAGCGCCCGCAATCGAGCCTCTTCACCGCGCCACGCCACACCGCCACGCTGCGTGAATTAATGCCCCGCTAAATTCTCATCTCGAAACTAGCACCCGCGACATGTTATTGTGACTTTATTGTCTTCGGATAATAACGCCGGCACACTCACGCGAAAGCGACACATTATTCTTGTAGCCGCGGTAAGTTTGTGGACGTTACCACTTCCCTTTTTACCCTTTGTAAATCCGGCGCCTTAAATCTTCTCGTCCTAACCTTTGACTTGCGTAAACCACTTTTATCTTTCATTGAAATGTCCTCCCTATATCGTTCAAACAATTCATATTTAACCTACAAAAGGTTATATACTACTATTCCATAAAATCGTAGGTTTTACTGCGTCTTTGTCATTGAATATTGAATGTTGTGGACGAAGACAATGGCTTGAAGGCATCGTCGTAAAAGCATACTTTAATATTGAATTCTCAAATTGTCTCGACCTCAAAGACCTCGCTTTTTTCTAAAGAATTTTATTTGCCCAATATTTACGTAAGCGTTAGACCAACATTATTTCTGAATTTGATGTTTCATTATTTCCTATGTATGTATCATTATTACTGAGCGCCTTATAATAAATTCAATATTTTCTTTGTGTACTTGATGTACACTGAATAATTTATGTAATGTATGCAGTATTACTCAATATGGAAGAAAAATATAGATAGTCAACAGAAAGTGAGGGAGAATATTGCTACGTAAGAACTAAGAAGTGCTATCTATGTGATCCTATGACATGAATAAGTAGGTCTTTTTATTAGCGATAAGGAAGTTTGTGGAGTAAGAAGCGT
>DWIP01000061.1:0-10546 GCA_018248355.1 Telemiades fides | reverse complement strand
TATAAGCTATTTTATATTCTAGAATTCACGCTTGATCGGGATTTACGCGGGAAAAACTTTGTGACGCACTAATTTCCACGCGGGCGAAGCCGCGGGCACAGCTAGTTAGTAATATTTATATTTAATTGCGATTGCATATAACTACAGCTGTACTATAAGTTTTTCTATAGTCCCCATCACAAGAAATAAAAAAACCTAAATATCAACTAGATTTTAAAGTGCTTATCGATTTTGATAGCGGAATTGGCTAAAGCCTGTATGTACGGTATTCGATTGTCTTTCATGTTCGTGAGAAACTCAAATGGCAGCCAATATTCCAACATACTTTATTTTTCTTGTATACTGTGTCTAAATATACAAAGAAATGTGTATCTTTATTACATGGGTGGAGTTTAACGATGAATTGTGTTTGTTACAGATGTGCGGCGGGTAGTAGCATGGTGGCGGTGGCGGCGGCGGCGGAGCGCGCGCGACATGAACCGGACGGTGCTGGAGTGCGACACGGACGTGGGGGTGCCCGACTCCGACAAGCTGGTCCGGTTCGTGGTGCACGGCGTGCTGCTCAACGTGATCGGCGCGGGCGGGCTGCTCGGCAACGCGCTCTCCGTGCTCGTGCTCTCGCGCCCCCAGATGCGATCCTCCATCAACTGCCTGCTCGTGGGGCTCGCCGCCTGCGACACCGTGCTCATCCTCACCTCCGTGCTGCTCTTCGGCCTCACCGCGATATATCCCTATACGGGAATGATGCGATATTATTATTACCACGTGTGCCCACATCTCACGCCCTACGCCTATCCACTGGCCAACGTCGCCCAGACCATGTCCGTCTACCTCACGCTCATCGTGACGGTGGAGCGTTGGGTGGCCGTATGCCACCCATTCCGAGCGAAAGCGCTCTGCACCTCTTCTCGAGCGAGATGGTATGTGCTCGGAACTGCCGCCTTCGCCTTCCTCTACAATGCGCCGAAATTCTTCGAAGCGGAAGTAGTGGCCGAGGGCGACGCGGATCTCGGTGAAATAATATATTGCGTGAGAGCCAACATGGAATTTCGCACCGACAAATACGTGGCAGTATATATTCACTGGATGTATCTCGTCGTGATGTACATCGTGCCCTTCACGGCGTTGGCGGTACTGAACGCGTGCATCGTACTGCAAGTGCACCGCGCGCAGGCGGAGCGCGCACGGCTGTCGCGCGTGCAGCGCCGCGAGCTCGGGCTGGCCACCATGCTGCTCGTCGTCGTGCTAGTCTTCTTTCTCTGTAACCTGCTGCCGCTCGTCACCAACGCATTCGAAGTATTCCTCGGCGACGCATTCGACAACTTGGACCCGCTCGTCAAAACCAGCAACCTGCTGGTCACCATAAACAGCAGCGTTAATTTTGTCATATACGTCATTTTTGGAGAAAAATTTAAGCGCGTATTTATAAAGATGTTCTGCGCCTCGCGGCTCAGGGCGCGGACGACGCTGCGCGACTCCCCGGAGCACACGCGCGACGACTCGTTCGCGTCGTGCGGCGAGCGGGTGTCACTGCGCATGACGCGGAACGGCACCCTGCGCCGGTCGGACACGCGCTCGACGCGGCTGAGCCGGCCGCGCCGCGCCTCGCCCGCGCCCACCGTGTACTACCCGGCGCCCACGCCCTCCACCGAGCTGTCCGTCGCCTCCGGGGACCCGCCACCCGCCGCCGCGCGCTGGAACGGCCACGCTCGACTTCACTTTTGACGCCGAGACCGATAAATGCTCGCTGCACTGACCGGCTCCTGATCGGAGTTGATTCGATGAATGAACATTACGGAGTAAATATTTTGGCTGTCGATGTCTCTAATAGTGCGACAAAGTAATGTGGTTGGTGTTTAATTTGTATGTGTTGTTACGGAATGACTATAATCCTACTATTTTTGTAAAAGTGATTATATGAAAAAGACGGGACTTGTGATGAGTAGACGTCGTTGTTCCTAAAGAAAGACTTGCATATAAAGTGAAAAAGATTGGATAAACGAAAATGTTAATTAAATGTACCTTGTACTATGTAAAATTGTAAAAATTTTATGTGTATAAACCGCATTCGTTATAATTACTGTTAGGCTATTTAAGTCATTGTGTTCTCTCAGAGAACAAATGTAATACGTACCTACCTATTTAAAAAAGAAAATCACAATATGTGCAACATAATTTCCCAATAAATAAATAATTATTTTAAAAATGCTTTTTGTTTTCTTGTACCTATCCATCAGTCCACTAGTAGCAATCCAGGAATGTATGTGTATTTTATCTGTCTATGTGTACAAAGTTTAGTCTGTCTGGCAAAAAGCAGCCATTGTATAAACACAGTATATTTTAAATTTCATTCAATTTGAACTAGTACTAGTTTAAGAACTAGTCAAACTTTTTTAATTTTGTCAGTTTTGTCGGTTACTGACTGACCGATCATCTAAACTCTAAGACACTTCTAGCAGACATAGAAGCTTCCAATTTAGAATACAATTAGGATTTAGTGTATTAATCAAGGAAAATCTAAAAAAAATGTGTACCAACCAAGTACCAACTGCCAATTTTAATCCTACATTGTACCTAGGTACGATGTAGGATTAAAATGAAAAGGTACGTCCACAATCGAATATCTACAATCGAAAGACATGGCATATGACTTCACCCACCTAGTGGTAAGTAGGAAGTTTTGGCCATGAATGGGGGTGACGAACGAAAGTATATCAATCACAAACTGAAACCAAAACATGAACTCATTCGCATGAGCCATTTGACGGGTCTTGCCTTGTAACATCTTCACTATCCTTAAAACTATCAAAGGTTAGCATAAAGTTATCATATTTCATTATTCAATGAATATGATACAGTTAGTGTCATGGTCATCCAAAATTCATTTAAAGTGGACGTGCCCCACGATTCTATTTTATTTTACGTTAAAACCGTTTACCTTAAATTTTTTTTTTTACTTTTTATTTTTAAATTTTTAGTAGTATACTGTATTATACTTACCAAGCCCTTTATTTTGATATCCATATTGATGGGATTGAAAACTACATTATTCGCCATTTTGTAGCAGTTACCATCTTTGATTTTGATTTTATATAGTGCACTGAGTTCTACTTAACAAGCCCTTTCATTTAATACCCATATTGATGGGATTGAAAAAACCTAAGTTGTCCGCCATCTTGTAGCGGCGGCCATCTTGAATTCAATATAATATTGAAAATGGACAATTGTATTGTCAACAGAATCAAAGGTTTATACCAAATTTCAGATCAATCGGTTAAAGGGAAGAGGGTTAAATTTCAATTACCATTTTGTAGCAGTGGCCATCTTTGATTTTGATTTTATATAGTGCACTGAATTCTACTTGACAAGCCCTTTCATTTGATACGCACGATAAGCGCACGGTTTTGTGATTGTGCGCTTCTTTGCTCCGGACAGTTTTGACACGCTGAATGTGTATCTATAGTTTTTCTATATCAATGATAATACATTAAAATATCACGATGTTCAGTCACGCTCATTTCCGGAACTATATAGTTGATTTTACTGAATTTATTAGGAGATAATTATATATAACTCAATCCAACTTAGAGAGGACTAATATTTGTTTTTAGCAATTACCACAATGTTTTATATTGCAAATTAAATGTTACTGGCAGTACCCCTCTTCTGGAGTCACTCATTTTATAAATTCAACTTATTTTAAGTACTCATAAAAATAAACAATAAAATACATGGAAATAAAAAGGTTTTGTTATGCCTGTCATTGGTTATTTGGTAATAATTTTGGATTAAGCATTTAAGGTTTTATTTATACTTAGTGATTTATGGTATAGATTAGGTAACAATTTCATTGAGTACTTTACAGAAAATAATATAAGTAAAGATTACACTTACCCGAAAGTAAGTAGTCCTCTTTCAATCTTGAAACATTCAGACCTAGTCCAAGAGCCGTAAACAACTTCTTCGTCTATAGGAACCCCTTCATGTCGAGGAACGTAATCATCACTTGCATATCGTCTTCCTTTTCTGCCGAGCTTGTCTTTTTTCCTTTTGCTTCTAAGACTAATACCTGAATGAATAAATAATGATTTTATTAAACTGCCTGTAATCAATGCTAAACCAATAAGAAAAATATAAAAGGCGTAGTACCTTCTTCATCTTCATCAGAGTCGGGTGTGACTTCCATATCAGACATTTCCATGGGACCATCGTCATGCCCATACCTTTTAATAATAGTTCTTTTTCTGGGTTCAGTAACTATTAAGTCTTCATCTTCTTTCTTTTCAGTTGTATCAATTTCCGCTTTTTTAGCCCATTTATTCCAGAAATCAGGATCCCTTATATCAATATCAGATCTCTGGTCTGCAGCAGCAAAGCTAGCTTTCGAAAACGTTGAACCCTTTTCAGATTCCATTTGAATTACTTGTGTTCTGCGAGCCAATATCATTTCTATGTCTTCTTCACAAAATTGATCTCCAGCATTATCTTCATCCATAACTGCACCATATGCCCCTTTTTTAAGCAGATCCTCTATTTCTTTCTTAGATAATTGTTTAAGTCCTGCTTCTTTTCCTTGAGCAGTATTCATACTTTGTAATATAGCTTTGTCCAAACCGAGTTTCAGAGATGCTTTATCGAACATCTCTCTTTCGTAGGTATTGCGACAAATCAACCTATATATTTTAACCATTTTTTGCTGTCCAATTCGATGACAACGAGCCTGTGCTTGTAAGTCATTTTGAGGATTCCAATCACTATCATAAATTATTACTGTGTCAGCTGCAGTTAGATTGATACCTAAACCACCAGCTTTGGTGCATAATAAAAACACGAATCTATCTGAATCTGGCTTCGAAAACCGATCAATAGCTTCTTGTCTTAAATTTCCTCTTATTCGCCCATCGATTCTTTCATATGGATATTTCCTAAACACAAGATAATCTTCCAAAATATCCAGACATCTTACCATTTGACTAAAAATCAGTACACGGTGTCCACCAGCTTTCAATTTAGGAAGTAATTTGTCAACTAAAACCATTTTACCAGATGACTGAATAAGAGCTTTATAATAAGCTTCTTTGTCTTCTCCATTACTTTGTTTGTAATCAAATTGTATTTGATCTTCAGCCCCATTGAGTAGATATGGGTGTATACAGCATTTTCGAAGTTCCATCATAGTATTCATTAAATTTGGTATATTAGCAGCAGAAGCTGTTCCTTTCTGCAAAAAACTAAAATTTCTTTCCAGTATAGCTCGGTAGTATTTTTTTTGTATATTAGTTAATTCAACTTCTATGATAGTCTCTTCCTTAGGAGCCAAAGTTTTTTCTACGTCTTCCTTTAACCTCCTTAACATCATTGGTTTTAATAAAGCTTGTAGCTTATTTACTTCAGATTCACTTTTGAGTTGTCCAAATTCTGTTAGAAAAGCTTCACTACTAGAAAACTGGGCAGGTTCCAAGAAATTTAGTAAAGAAAACAGTTCATTAACATTATTTTGTAGTGGTGTACCAGACAGCAATACTCGGTGCTCTAAATGAAGCTGTCTCAATCCTTCTAATAACTTACAGTTACGATTTTTTAGTCTATGAGCCTCGTCAATTACGCATATTCTCCAATTAAAGGATTTTAATTCCTGGAAATCTGTAACTATTATTTCAAAAGTGGTAATAAGTACATTAAATTTAGTAATTTCTTTGATTGGTTCTCCTTTTCCATTTTTATAATAGAATTCATACTCCTGTATCATACTTTTGCTTTGTTGAGATCCATGATATACTACTACATTCATTTCGGTCCAACCTTCAAATTCTCTTTGCCAATTAGGTATTGTCGACAATGGTGCAATTATAAGAAACGGACCTCTAACGCCATACTCCCAAACAGAATTTACAAAAGTTAAGCTCTGGATAGTTTTACCTAGTCCCATTTCATCAGCCAATATACAATTACGATTATTATGCCAAGAAAATAACAACCAATTTAAACCCTCTAATTGGTAGGGTCGTAAGGTATTGCCCCCTTTGTATAAAGGCGATTCCTTTAATTGGGACCAATTATCCGCTGAAGGTCTCTTTTTAAATTTCCATTTATCTTTCGGTGGAATTTCACTAAACACTTTATATTGTTGTATTTTATCAACATCAATATCTTCTTCCAATTCCCACGTGCTATCTTCATATTGCAAACTTTTCCATTTAACTAAATAGTGTTTAACAACAGTATTATTTGCAGGGTCTTGATTTTCTGACATATCTAAAATTCTTTCAACTTCGACATAGTCTGGATTAAATGGTTCATCATCTAAGAGCTCAAAAATGTTCAATTGTTGCGCTTGCTTTTGCTTGAAGCGTTTGATCTTAGAAAATATCCGTTTATCTCCTTTATATAATTCCTCTTCTGTTTTCCATTCACAATGTAAATATGAAAAATTTCTATATTTTACAAAATATTCCTCAACATCAACCATCACTGGTTTTTTTGTTTTTGTGTCAGCATTATCTTTTTCAATTTCAGTTTTATTTTTTTCCTTGTTGTCTCTATCAACTTCAATCTCAGTCGATACTATTTTCTTTTCTTCATGATTATCAGTACTCTCATTAGTTGCTGTAGTAGTTTTTAATCCTTCATCAGTCGTTTGATTTTGATTTTCTGAGCTTTCACCTAAACTAATGTCTGGTGGAGGTATTTCAATTTTCAATTCTCTCTTACCCATGCGGCATGCAAGGACATGCTGTACAATCATCGAATCCTCTTCAGTAGTGTTAACATAAATGTAATTAGGTTTTGGAGTACCCTCCAACCTAACGATCTCCTTTATGTCAGAATTTAAATCCTCAAACTCTTTTTCTTGTTTTACTGGTGTCAACGTAAATTCGTCATCAGACAAGCGCAGAATTACGTCATCGGTATATTTTTTGCGCTGAGTATTTCTTGCTGAACGCCGTTTTAGAATATCGTCACCTTCGGGTGGAGGAGAAGGAGGAGGAGTAGACATCATATCATCGGGTTCTCCATCAGAGTCAGGTATTAAGCCACCTCTTTTTTTCTTTTTTCCACTTGCTGTTTTCTTTGTGATCATTTTTTTGCAACTACCGCTAGCAGATGATCTCTTTTTTGATGCCTTTTTCTTCTGGCAACTAATATCCAGGTCATCATCTTTTTCATTCTGCTCTCGTTTTGCTTCAGCTTCTTCTAGTAAATCTTTTATGGCTATTTTGGAGACTGGAATGTCATCAAAATCAGTAACAATAGATTCATCTAACGGTAGCTCACTTACTATACTTTTATTAGGTTCAGTTACAAGACTATTGTTAAGCGACATATCACTTAAATTATTATCTGTATTATCCTTTTCGAGTAACTCATTACTGGTAGTAGTATCTGCTTGTATTTCAGCTATACCTTTTTTAACATTTCTCTTTCTTTTAGGGGCATTTGGATCTTTAGGTTGCCTTTTTTTACGCTCTTTTACAGGCTTATCTCCAATAACTTTAGGAGCTTTAGGTTCTTTTGGAGTGCGGGGTTTTCTCTCTTTATTCTTTCTTGGTCCTCTTTGTTTTTTTCCTTTAACATCACTAAGATCCTCCATTGACAAAGCGCTACTATCTAAATTAGTTATATCTTCAGACATTTCTAAATCAATCTCTGAATGGCTTTGTAATCCTGTACCTGCAGTAACACAATCTTCTGACACTGGTAAATGATCAAGAGATTGTGGAGTCGAAATAAGTTTTTCTTTCTTTGCTCGTGGTTTTCTTGGTTTAGCCGGTCCCTTTCCACGACCTCTACCAGTTGTGCTAGTTACTTGCGGACTCTCTACCATTTTTGTGCCATAAATGGGATTCTGTAAAATGCAGTTCGGTCCCCCATTGCATTTATCATTTGTTTCATGTTGTTGGAGCATCGCTAATCTTTCTTGTAAACATCTTACTTTTTCTTGATTTTCATTAGAAGGTGGTAAGCAATAAGTTTCTTGTATTTGTTGTTGTAAAGACATTCTTTCTTGATGATGGGATGTTGAATACATGCCAGGCATAGGCGGAGCGGCATGTGGCAAATTATTCGGCCCCATAATTATCATATTTGGATTAATATTGTGAGGAACACTTGGAATCATACTCTGTGGAGTTGTTTGAATATTAGTTCCCATTACTGCATGCACATTTTGTCCTCCTATAGTCATACCCACTTGAATGTTTGGGATATTTGTAGGTGGATTTGATGGTATATTGGGTATACTGGTAGATGTATTTTGAATATTCTGCTGTGTATTTCCGAGTACATTGGACACTGTAGGAGGCACACCAGTTAATGTTCCTTGAGGATTATGCACTGGAACAGTGGAAGAAACACTATTTGTATGTTGCAAAGGGTGGCCTGCTTGAACATTCAAGGCTGCTTGCGTCCCAGGTGTGACTCCACTTTGATAAGTAGATATAACGTTTACCGTTTGATTGCTTTGTATACTAGATGATGATATGCTAGAAGCTATATTGGGCGGGATTCCGGGTGAAATAATATTTTGAAAGGTATTGCTTTGATACCCTTGATTCCTGGACACACTTAACGGTGGGCCGTCGAATTTCACCATTGGATTAGGAGTAGTATTTATTGATGTGGGATGACTTAAAGGTATTTGTATTTTTTGTGAGGGGCTTGATTGAGTATGTTCATTAGTTGGCGGCAATATATTAACAGCAGGTAATAAAGAAGACGTTTGACTTCTTAACTGTTCATTGTCATTTGGCTTACTCATATTATCCATATTACCGATCTTAATTTCGGAAGTATTTTCTGAATTAGCTGGCATATCATTTTTTTCTTCTTCTTTAGAACTATTCAATGCACTAAATACAGTATCAGTTGATTGGCTACCATGATTACTCTCCTTAGATTCCTTATTTTCTGCTGGAGTACTGGTGGTATTTATACCTTTCGTTGTAGAAATTATAGTGTTACTAGGAGTATTTAATACCACACTTTCCTGTGGAATGTTACTTGGGGTAGGCTTAGATATAAATGAATTGGAAGTCATTTCTTCGCTTAAATTATCTGTGTCTACTGGGCCTACTTCCATTTTCTTATTTTCTGTATTAATAGCATGCTGTTGAACATTTTTAGAAACTTCTTGTTTCAAAATAGGAGTTGTTACTGAGGGCTCAACAGTTTTGACAGGTTGATCAGAACTTTCCATTTGAACCACATTATTTATCGGTGTTGGTATTTTAGTAGGATTCCATTGTGATGGCGAAGAAACAATATGTCCAACTACTGGCGACGCTGGATTGCGTTGGTAGGGATATTCTGCTCCAGCCGGTAAAACCATTTGTTCTAAAGCTTGAAGTGTATTTTGTGAGGTAAATCCCCCAGAGACCGGCGGAGGACCGGCTGCGGGAGATTGTACCAAATTACGTGATCCATGAGGTGATGCACTAGGTCCTTTAACAGGAGACATAACAGGACGAGGTGACAATTGAGGCTGTCCTTGTTGCCTTGGCGAAACTTGTGCGCGTGGTGACATCTGAGGTGATAATTGAGGAAATGGTGGCCGGTACTGAGGGCTTCCACTTTCCAACCCAGACGGTTTTACAGCATTGTACTGATTCGAAACATTTACATCAAGGGGGTGTTGTACTTGATGAGGCTGATAATTCATTGGAACTGAATGATGTGGAGACGCATACGGCATTTGTGATGGCACACCATGTGATGGACCGACAGTTGACGACGGCACTGGCGGTTGGCGAGAGACGTGATGTAAAGGTGGCGCACCAGCATGATGAAGGTGGGGGTTGGGATGGTTTTGTATTCCTGAACCAAGACCCCCTCCATGGCTTGACATGCTTTGATGTGTTTGGTGTTGAGGTATTGGTGGATGACCTTGCTGACCATGTGGTAAACCATATTGATGAGCATTTACATCCATTTGTTGATGGTAGGTGGGATGTTGACTTATCCGAGCTGCAGCTGGAGGATGCATCTGTGTATAATTGGGATAGTTCTGGAAATAAGAAGAAATGCATATTTTTAAGGAACAAATGAAAATTCAAATAGAATAACCAATTAATCATTGTATATAGTGTATTATTGACTTCTCAAAAGAAGGTATGGCAATACATATATGATTTTGTGTTTATACAGGTTAAGTCAAAATATATTTTTGTGACTAAGTATGTTAATTGTCAAAGTTTAATCACATACAAGGCAATTTTCATGACATTATCTGGAAAAAAATATCAAAGAATGCCTCGAAAATTTAAAACAATACTGAAATGGAAATGTAGAAAAAGAAAATGGATCCTTTAAAGTGACTAATAACAAGAAATGTTGGAAACTTTCTTGTTAAATTATACTGGAAAACTTAATCAGATTGTTCTAAAAAAATTATGTACCTGTTGTTGCCCATAAATTTGTTGTGATGAAGGTTGTGGAAAATGAGGTTGTCTTGGTATATATGCTCCATTTTGAGCTTGTAGCCCGGCTATTCCAGACAAAACGTCCCCAGCGGTGCTACAGGTGTCTGGAGGTGGGACATCTGCGCGGC
>DWIP01000060.1:0-10580 GCA_018248355.1 Telemiades fides | reverse complement strand
TTCGTCTATTATAAGTAGATATATTTGTCATATCTAATAGTTTATAAACATATTTATTCCTTTAGTTCCAGTTGACCTACTCACATCAACGTCGACCTCATCCCCAGCTGAATACGGCGCAACTGGACTCGGCAAAGTGGATAAATATGGTTGCAGTATCAACGGAAAATATTTCTCTGAAGGCTCTAAAGTACCACCGACGCCGAACAAACCCTGCGAGCATTGCTATTGCATTCGCAATATGACGACTTGCGTTATGCAAGAATGTACTCTCCACGTAGACGGCTGCACTCCTATCTATCACAAAGATGTTTGTTGTCCAGTCAGATATTCTTGTGGTAAGTCTTTTTTTTTCTTATCGTACAACGATAGCAAATGGGCAAACTGTCCACCTGATGGTAAGTGGTCTCTGCTGTCCTTGGACATTTGTAATACATTTGCAATCCTAACTACGATTGAATTGTACCGGAGGTTCACCACAGATGCGTTGTTACTCCTGAGGACTAAAATGTTGCCTCGTGTGATAGTATAGCAAGCGACCACGCGTGTCTTACAAGAATTTCGACAAAAGACCTATGCCCTGAGCAGTAGAAGTGGTAGTTTGCGGATCCAGCTTGCACTTGGCCGATTAACATGACATCGAAATAAAGCTACTCGCGAAACATTAGCTTGATAGTAATAAGTGGTTAAAAGTGTATTAGGTATCCAGTACTATAATACTTATGGTACATGTGACAAAAGACGTCTTGGTATGAATCTGTTAGTCGAGTAAAGACAGCAATATTTACTTTTTTTTTCAATATTTCAGATCACGAAGAAGACGAAATGCTACTATTAGATGACATGACTACCACTGTTCGACCCACACCTGGATTCTTATTAACAACAACAACAATGCCAGCCGTTACTCAATTGAGTCAAGATTGTGTTCACGACGATCAAATATTCGCAGACGGAGCGTTAATAAAGACTGAAAAAGCATGCGAACATTGTTATTGCATGAAAGGAGATATAGTGTGTGTAGTTCAAGAATGTGGCACACCTATGGAAAATGAGGGCAAAAATTGCACTTCTCTTCCTCCTCGTCAAGGTCAATGCTGTCCTGACACATACATTTGCGAAGGTGATGAACTTACAACAGATGTTACAGCTGATAAAACATTCGACGACTTGACGACACTATCACCACCAAGAAGAACTGAGGGCAGTGGTTACAGAAATGAACCAGATGAACCATATACAGACATGCCCATTTTTGAGGGAAGTGGTGAAGAACAAGCCACAACTTCAGACATATCAGGTACATTTACGTCGCAAAAACAAACACCAGAAATAATTGATGAAGCATTTACACCAACAGAAGAATCTGATAAACCTAGTCATAGTACGATGGAACCGGATAAAGGACAAAACACAGTACCAGATGAATTTGAAGAAAGTACTTCTGATGGTCGTATACCTGGAACAACCATACAGTCACAGGTATTACTTACTACTACACAACCAAGTGTTATTGACGAAATTAAAGAAACTGATATTTTGGATTCTAAGGCAACAACTTCTGATTATCATTTACCTACGGAGTCCGATTTTATATCAAAAGAAGATGAATTAATTATGACCACTAAATCTGCATCGTATGCAGATAATGAAGGTATAAAAACACCGACAGCTAATCCAGAAATAGAAAGTGAAGCTACATCATTTGATAAAATCGAAAGAATGACTACTCCTAGGCTTCCACCGATCTCAGAAACATCTTATGAATCCACTACATTACACGAACAACAGGAAAAATCCACCACCTTACAATCCATAGATTTATCAGAACACGATAAAACATTGCAACCTAAACTTCCCACAACCGTAGCTCCAAAAGATAAATCTGAAGAACAAGATAAGGATCAAGGAGAAGTATCTCCTACAACTGAATATGCAGAAAATGTAGTGACATCTGTTACTAGCGAAATAGAAGCTATTGAAACAACTTCAATAAATCCCGTCGAAAATGAAATTCATGAAGATATTTCACCAGAATTAACACCTGGACGAATCCCAGGGGAAGGTGACTGTCTCCTTAATGGAATTACATACAAAAATAACACCAATGTGCCAAATATCAATAACTGTCATTCAAGCTGCAAATGCGTCAGTAGTATTGTCAAATGTGATCCAATAATATGTAGCCCTCCACCAGAACATATGGACAATATGAATGATTGTCAACCTATATACGATACTCCAGATGCATGCTGTCCGACATATGTATGCCATTCTCGAGAAACAATTCCACCTGAATCTCATAGTCAAATGTCCGGTACTGAAAGTCCAAAACCATCTCCTGAAAAATCTGAAAGTGAATGTCATGGCGAAGAATGTAAAACAGCAGAAACCTCTCCACCGTCTCCAGATGCATGTGACTTTGGGAACTGCAAATCGGAAACCGAAATGCCTATCAAGGAGTGTGAAAATGGAGTTTGCATTGAACACACTGAAACTAGTTCAAATATTTCTCCTCCTTTGGAACATCCAGAAACTTGTGTTGATGACTCCTGCTTACCATCTAAAGATAGTTGCATAGGTGAAAACTGTAAACAACCCGCTACGAGTGAACAAATTTGTAACGATGAAAACGGGTGCCAATCATCCGTGGTAGAACCATGTGAGGGAATTAAATGTGGAGAGGGATCGGATGTTAGTGTACCCAAGGATGAAATTTGTGAAGATCCAGAGAAATGTGCAATAAGTAAAACGCCTGAAACATCTAAACCAGCTTGCGAAGGGACTGAATGTGAAAGTGCAGTCTCAGAGGAAGGTACGTCTCAAATTGAATGTACGGAAGAAGGCTGTAAACGAAAAGAACAAACACCAGAAGAACATAAGGCACCGTCAGAATGTTCCGGTACTGATTGCACATCACAGAAGAAAGATGAATCCAGTATTTTAACTACAGAGTCGTCTTTGGAGGATCAATCATTTAAAGAACCAATAACGGAGAAAATTGAACAAAGTTATTCACAATTACCAGAATCAGAGGAAGAAGTCCAAAAAGTCACGCAAACTGAACATCAAATAACTGAGAAACAAGACGTTTCTCCTGCGTTCTCTACTGAGAAATCTGAAATTGTAACTCCATTTGATGAAATCGGTCATACCGTAGAAAATCAAGAATCTTATACTACTAAATTACATGTAACAGAAATAGAAGAATTAGTAACTGAAAAATACAAAGAACCAGAAAGTGAGGAACATAAAACGTATATGACTAAATCTGAAGAACCAGCGACAGAATCTCTTGAAATGGATATTTCCACAGATTTTCTAACTGCAACGCAATATGCGGAATATACTACTGAATCACCTAAAGAGGAAATACCACAAAAAGCTACTGAATCATCGCCAAGTTCTATTTTAGAAACTTCTACAGAAATGGTACATATGGAAGGGCTCGATCTGAATAAGTACAAAGAAGATACAACCGATATCGGTGATAAAGAAGACATTACTCAAAAATATGAAACTCCAACAGAACCCTCGATCATATTAGTACCAGCAACAGAAACTAAAGTGTCTGAAGACGATGCTGATAAACAAGAAATATACACAGAAGCACCTGAAAAGCATACGACAAACTTGAATGAAATCATGCCTCTTGGTACTGAAAAACAAGAAGCAACAGAAACCTCTAAGGAAATTGAAAATACTGAGTCAGACCTGAGAATAACAACACAATCTTCTATACCAACATTACATGAAATAACTAGTGAAGAACACGTCGATGAAGAAGATATTAAGCACACAGAAGTGTCTATTGGTGAATTCACTGAAACCCCGGAATCATTTACTACACAACAATCAATTTCGTTAGAACAATCTTCCGAGTTGGATCAAACAAAATTAGAAGAAATGGTTACGCCATATGATTATACTCAAAAGGAACAAAGTTCCACAGAATATTCTGATGTTGAAAAGATCCAAGAACCATACGTTACAGAAAAAGAATCATTATATCCACAAACGACCCATATTTCAGAAGACGGTGCAGACAAAGAAATCAAAACTACTGAGTCGTCTATTAAAAACGAACATGATTATGTTCAACCACCTAGAACTCTCGAAACTCTTCCAGATGTACAAAACATTTACACAACACCTAAGGGAACTGAGGAACATGTCACTTCTATTTATTTGGACATACATAGTACTCCATCTATCACAGAGGAAAATCTTGAAACAGTTAATCCAATGACTGGTAGCAGTGAATCAAAATTACCAGAATTGCCAGAGATAGAAGCGTCTACGACAGCTGTTTATGAAGATCATGATATCAAGGAAAGCAGCACTGGATATCCTGAAAGTATTACAGACTTACAAAAAACAACAGCTAAAGCTGAAAATGAAGTTGACGTTCCTTCAGAAACTTACGAAGAAGAGCACACAAAAATAACAGACCATGATTTACACGAAATAAGTACAAAAATACCAGAAACTTTACCACATGAATATACAACTCACAAAGAGTACTTACAACCTAGTGTAGCTGAGGTAGAAAAACACGAATCAACTCTCAAACCAACGGTTGGAGAAGAAACCTCTGGGGCAGAAACCACAATTTCTTCAATTTCATCAGATGCAAGTACAAAATATTCAGAAACAGAAACTGATTTGGATTCAAAAGAAGAAAGTACACTAAAACCTGATATAATTTCTACAAAATCTGATGAACCTATTTCTCTACCTGAAAAGTTCGAGGAGGAGATTTCAGCAACAAGACGAGTAGGAGGTGAAACAGAAACAACCGAGTCTTTGAAAGAACCTGACGTAGAAACAACTGATATGCCAGACAAGACACAATTAGTCACCGAATCAAATCTGAAAGAAGAAACCACTGAAACTATAGTAGTACCAACAACTGAAGAAATAACTGACTCAGACTACAAAATACATAGTACACCAGAAAAGGAGTCTGTTCCAGTATCAGTAATAGAACATGAAACAGAAAGAACACCAGTAACAACTTTATCGGAAACACATGTAACTGAACAACAGGCTCATGAAGAACAAGAGACCACATTACCAGAATATCATATAACGGAACATATTGAGGACGGTATAATGGTAACAGGTTCAGGTGAAAAATTACAAACACCTACAGAAATTTCAGTACCATATGAAAAAGATACTTCAATTATTTATACACACGTACCTGAAATAACAACACAATCCCAAGACACAGAAATAAAATTAAACGAAATGTTCCCCACTGCAACCCATGTTGTTAAAGAAAATGAAGAACATACAGAGTCTTCTATGTCTCTTGTTACGGAAGAACGTATGCCAGAAGAAACTGTTAGTGACTATAAAATAGATAGAACAACAGAAGCTTCACACATAATAATGCCTGAAACTCATGAAACCAAGACAGATAAACCATATTCTGAAGATAAAGTTAAAATACCTGGGACAGAAAGGCAACCAGAACAATCATACACAGAATTGCCAGTATCAACTATATCTGACAGGGAATACGATTCTAAAATGCCATCTCAGACACAACATGAAAAAGAAAGTCTTCCTGAAAGCTCATCGACCCCTGAGTACACCACGATTAAAGTTTTAGATATGCACGGGGAAGAGTTGACTTCATCTCCAATTACTGATGAAACTAAATCAGAAACTTCTGCTGATACTAATGAAAAACTAGCTCCTACCACTGCATATAAAGAAGATACAACCTATGCACCCACTCCAACCAAAACTGATTCCGTAATTTTAGTCGACAAAACACATGAACTTTCCACTACACCGTCCCATTCAGAAGAATCATTAGCCACGGGTGAACAAGAAATATATACGAAATCTCCTGAAGGGCAGTATGACCATATGACAACCGTTGCATTTGACCATGAATCAGAGTCAATACCGCAAGATAAGCCTGTCATGGAATATCTACCAGCAGATATCACTACAGAAACACAAGACGACTTGAAGTCTACTACTGTACCTAAATTACAAGAGCCACAAGAAGACCACGTAAGCGTTATCGTTGGAGATCTTCAAAGACCAGAACATGAAGTGAAAGAAACTCAAGTCCCTACAGAGCATGAAGACCAATATACAACGATGTCTGACTTATTTACAACTAAATATCCAGAAATTTTAAACAAAGAACAAGATAAAGAAACTCCCGAAAAGAAACCAATCTATCCAGAAGACACTACGTTAGTACCAGATGAACCTGTTACTACCGGAGGACCGTACTATACAAACCAACCTGTACCTTCTGATGTTCATACTGGGGCAGTCGATTACGAGAAACATACTGAAACACCAACTCTTTCTGATATAGGAAAGGATATAACAACAGCGAAGGAGGAACTGATGTTTAATGTACCCGAATCCCGACCGACTGAAAGCTCAGATACTTCATTAACTGATGAGAGTCATAGACGCACTCTATCACCTGATGAATATGTTCAGCCAGAACAATCAACAGAAAAGCAAGAAATACCGGCATCAGAAGAAAAAACCACTGAACTACCTGAATTGATCAAATCGCCAGAGGAACATTCCATTACAACATTAGAAATGTCTACAAAAGTACCAGACAAAGAAAGCGTAACAGTAGAAGATGAACATAAATTGCCAGAAGTAGAATACGTAACTCCAATATACCAAGTACCCGAAGCTGAAACTATATATACCGAATCTGACGAATCTCAGAAGGATCAAGAAATACCTGTTACGGAAACAGTCGAAAAACATCCTATAGAAGGTCTAGATATAACTGAAAAACCATCATATATAAAACCCCTTGACAGCGAAGATGTGCCAATTGGCGTAACTGAAAAAGATGAAATTGAGAAGACCACAGGTCATGAGGACATAGTAAAGATGCCGGAGGAGACACCTTTACAACATACAGTAGAACAAGATTCTGAAACTGAACCTTCAACTCAAACTATTCCGAGCGAAGTAGAAATTTCAGACTCCAAAGAAACAGAATTAACAGGTCCTACTGTAACGGAAGGTTCATTATCAAAAGTAACAGATGCTTTAGTCCCTGAAGCAACAGAATCTACTGAAGGGGAATCAAGCAAAGCAACAGTGCCTCAAGAAGCCGAAATTGATCATAAAAAAACTGAAACAACATCAGAAGCATCAAAAACTCCTGTACATGACGCTACTGAAGCAGAAGTACCCACAGTAACAAAAACTCCTATACAAGAAATTACAGAATATTCAGCACCTGAAATGACTGAATCTTCTGTGCCTGAAGTGCCTCAAACATCTGTGCCTGAAACAAGCGAAGTAATCGTTCCAGAAGTAACTGTAGTGCCAGTGCCTGAAGTAACTGAACAGGCAGTATCTGAAATAACTGAAACTTCAATACCTGAAAAAACGAAAATTTCAGAACCCGACGCTACAGAAGCATTAACACCTAAAGTGACTGACGATTCAATACCTGAAGTAACAGAAGCTACAATATTTAAAGTTACTGAAACTGTAGTACCTGAAACCTTAGAAACATTAATACCTAAAATAACTGAAGGTGTAATACCTGAAGCAACGGAAGAATCTGTACCGGTAGTAACTGAAGCTTCAGTTTCAAAAGTATCACACACTTCGGTGCCACATGAAACTGAAACAGTCTATCAATCTGAGAGCGCTACATATCAACCAAAAGATGAGAAATATGAAACACCTCCAGAACCGCTATCAACATTAGAGCCGATTTACTCTTCATCAGAAACTACACCATATTTAATTGAACTAGAAGAACATAAGTTTGATCAGGATACATCAGTTGCACCTACAGATACAACAAAGAGTCCTGAAAATTATCAAACAGAACGTGGAGATCAACCCCTAGAGATTGTCACAGATAAATCTCCCCAACAAGCTACTCAGCAATATACAACGAGTCAAACATTCACTGGAGATGATGAAAAAATATCTGCCCTCCCTGAAGAACAACCGGGTGAACACCTAATTACACTAAATGCAGATGAAGGAATCCCCCCAAAGACAGAATTTATCACTGAAAAAGTTACGGCATCACCAGAACTCCCTGAAGGAACGCTATCAGGCACTCAAACTGAAGAAAATATTCAAACACTGGAACCACAGGGCTCAACTATGTCACCAACAGATTCAGAAACATTAAGTGAGCATGATAAACTTACAACAGAAAACCTAAAAATTGAGACAACCACTGATAAAAAATACTTACCATCAGAATCAGAAAAGGCTCCTGAACAAGAACCTACGCACGAAGCGCCTGCTATTGAAGATGAATTGATGCCGACAATAACAAAGGCCACAACAGTAAAGTCGCCCGATGAAATTACAACTCGCTCACCTGTACTAGATGAAAAAATTACTAAGCCCGAGGAGAAACCAGTTGAATCATATCCCACAGCACCGGAGTTGCCCAAGCCTGGTCTCAGCGAAATACAGCCGACAGAAGAACTTCCTTCACCAGATTTCCCACCAGGTGGAACAAGTGGGTATGGTCAAGAACCAGACTATGTAGAAGAAGATCAAGCTTTTGGGCCAGGCACTTGCCGATATGGTGGCAAAGTATACGTATCAGCTCAACAAATACCAAGAGATGATCCGTGTGACTTCTGCTTTTGCTTTAGAAGTGATATTATTTGTTTACAACAAAGTTGTCCGCCTCCAATCCATGGATGTCACGAGGAACCAATCCAGGGCTTCTGTTGTCCACGCTACGAATGTCCAGTATCAATGGCGACAACTCTCAATGTCACAACTACTACAACGACTACAACTACAACATTACCGCCTCATTTCTTCCCCCACGCATACAAAGGTGCTGCGCAAAGAAGAGGTTGTCAGATAAAAGGACATACATACAAAGTCGGCGAAGTCGTTAGAGCTTCGTCAGGACCGTGCTTACATTGCACGTAAGTGTTCCTATTTTATTTTTTTTAGCATTGTGTTGGAGACTCGTTTGTAATTCACAAAGTATGTTATTTAACTTAGTATTTATTCAAATTTCAGATGTGGAGGAGACGGTCAGATGAAATGTGATCCCAAGGCGTGCACACCAGAACCAATGCTACGACAAATGATAGCGGCAGCCGTTTCGGCAAAACGACGAAGGTGAAATACCTCTTAATATTCACCAGCATACACGAGGACATCACAAGGATAAAAATCTATGTGATAATAATCATTTCTATGTATTCTTCTATGCACAAGAATAATGCTCAAATTTCGCGATGGTGTAGTTTAAGATTTCGTGTCATATGTAGTAATTGATATTAATAATAATCAACTTCCCACAAAGTATCCCATGGCACGCACAATCCATTTATCAATAAATTTACTGTGACTGTGATTAAAGTAATTGTATGTATAATTTTCTAAATCAGATTTACAGTTTTGATTCTTATGGCTATTTAGGCAAACTAGTAAATATCATTTTACAAAAGTCAGTGCCAAACGATAGTTCTAGGTGATAAAAAATGCGTTTATAAACGATATTCATAATTTTATATAGCGACCAAAACGGAGCTAAAAATTGTGTGCAACCGTTTTTAAGTAAAGTTAAGCTTCGTGGGTCCCATTAGATCGCCGAAATCTTGACCATTTAACATGTAAACTTAAAATGATTTACCGATATAAGTTTAGTCAGTTCTTGATTTTTACACGATGTTACAATAAGTACCTAGTATCGTGTAAATATGAAGTAAGTCTTAAGGATCCCTGATGTTGTAAATGCCTTACTTAATTTGTAATAATTTATATATTTTAGGTGTATAGTACTTAAGCCATGTTTTGAGACCAGTGACTATTTTAATTTAGAAGTAAAAGGTCCCTCAAATCAAAATCGAAAAGTGTCAGTCGATGCATCACTGTAGCCTTGGCCGACGCTTTTCCTTCTTCCACATCTTACAGAAAGCGACATTTATATATCTTGTTTTCTCTAATTCGTGGAGGTTAAAACTAGCACTTACCTACTTAATAAAGTATAAGCGTTTTGTGAAAAACTTTACATTAAGACAAAAGATAAAAGAATATTATAGGATCTTTTATAACTTTTGATATAAAAAGTGCTAGGAAAGGTCATTGATCGAAATTGACAGATTTAGATTGATACGAAAGTCATGAAGACTGTTGTGACCGTCTCAAATCGAGATAGACGAAAGCGAGCGATTACATTTATTCGTACCAATCTTCTTCTGTGTATGCAGGTTGTAGTTATATTTTCTTATTTATTAAATTTTATAGCAATAGTATTACACATTTCTTTAAACCATTAGCGATTTTATATGTCAAACAGTTGAATAAATATGTACATGCACGTTTACACTAAAATGTCAATTAAATTGCAATATTTTTTTTAGTTTATTTATGTTTTGCCCAAAAAATGCTAAGGTCTAGGCTGTCTGTACAACTGTGCAAAGGAGATTCAAATAAAATATTTAAATAACTAAGAGATTTTTATTTCTATTTATATACATGTAGTGTAACTTCTATCAAGTACCATTTACTGCAAATAAAAAAATATTTTAATCCCCTCCGCTTCATATATTTTAATGTAAGATTTA
>DWIP01000059.1:0-10617 GCA_018248355.1 Telemiades fides | reverse complement strand
AAACTTAGCGATAAGGTAGACTAGTCACCTGATGGTACGTGGTCACCGTCGCCTATGGACATTTGCAACAGCAGAGGAGCCGACAATGCATCGTTGGCTTCGAAAAAGAGCTATAATGAAGCTTCTGCGTTTATAAGTATAACATGATATTTTTATATATTATAGCAGTTCTAAACATACAACAAAAATTAGAATTTATTGCTTAGCACTAGCCGTGAGGCAACACAGCAACAAACGGTTATATTCACAGAGTTATGTTCTCCATATCTCGTTATAAAACAGCGTTTGGATACAAAATAAATATTTGAGACTGAAATTATTTTGTAATGTCTGATAAATCAGACATTTAAATGGTGAAAGAATGTTATAAATGTTATATAACTTATATACCTTATAACCTTCTTTCACTATTTAATTGTAAAAGTTAAGTGCAAGCGGCTAACAAAATCGTCAATCTGATTGTACTTTAGTAAAGTGTAAACCAAACGAATCCCTTCAGTACAGACGAAAAGGAAAATATTTAAAAAGCTGTTATTTAAATGCATGCGTTTGAAACTGCAATAAAATATACAGCAGTTATCTGCACTTGTTGTAAAGTGATGACTCCTCTTGTAATCACCGTATGAACCTTTCATCGCACGTCGTCGCTGCGAGCTTTCAAAAAGCTTTCAGTGGTTGATCGCGCTCGCTACGATTATGAGTGTTCCCAATAGTCGTTCGCCAATCGTAGTGGCAAATGTGAAAAATTTCTATTCATTCTGGTCGTTTTGAATTATAATGAAGCGTCGAAAGGGTCTATTGGTAAATTAATTGAGAACATTAATATTTTCGGGCGCCGATTGATTGTGAGGTACAGCGCGCGGTTGCCAAGCGCCCGCAGCGGAAAATTTGGCGGAAACTGATCGATACCGCAGCCGAATACTATGTATGCATTTTAAGTCACATCAATCCATTCGCGGTCGGTCGCGCACGTGTGCTAGTTGTTTATGTACCGCAAAAGCCACCAAGTTTTGCATGACTGCCAAATGCGGACCTCTACTTCATATGGAGTGGCTTTTAGGAGTCCCCACGAGAGATGTTAGGTTAGGTTAGCGGACGTATGGGGCCGAACTCCAACTCGCGCGGTATCATTATCGTTACAGTTCAGCGGTTGGCGCCAATTTGTCCGAGTGTGGGATGAGTTGCGAGCTCGTCGCGGTCCCTGGACACCATTAATTGAACCATGGGTTACATTATGTAAATCTTGAAGCTGCCAGACATCATATGTAACAGACGGACATAATTTAGTTTGCGTAACTAGACAGTTATGCTTTTTGCTTCTACTAAACAAAGATGAACAGAAGAGATATGTTTCGTCTTATAATTAGACAGATGTTAAAAATATGCAGTGATTATAAGCAAAATTACAGGAAACGTCAATCCCCAATTTGTTGTTTAGAAAATATTATTAACACTTAAACACTACTGAATCTAAAGTAACATGATCTAATAAATATACCTGTCTACGTATATAAATTACATGAACTAAGTTGGGAATTGCCTGTAATTCGTATTTACGTTATACTGTCTAAGTACCGTATTTAATTACGTGTTTACCACGTAATTAATTTAATAAAGGTTCGGTTAAACAAAAACGTGTACGCTGTCTTACGGATCTGTTATACAGATTTACGAAGAACGATGTCGGGTGGTATTATGTAACTGTTAGTAGTATTTCAAATATCGTGTGGCTGTGGGTATCGAGGCGTGCCTGCTACCGAGTACTCCCAATCCCATAAATATTTTACTGTGCACTCCTTTATGGTATTGTGATCAGATTGTCGCGTAGCGCGCTCCTAGCGCCGCAACGATCGATTTCGCATCAATATTTCAATAATACCCGACTACTCGTATAAATTTGCGTGTTCCGAATTCGGCACGGTTTTAATTTATGTTTTCATTACTTTAGTCATCAAATACTAATCATCATTCTGAGTAAAAATATAGGGCAAACAGTTTCGCGTCAATTGCAATAAAACATTGAAATAATATTTCGAAATCTATGAATATTTATAACCGACATAAATGATTACCTGATAGAATGAAATTGATTGTTTTCCAATATTCACATTTTCATTATATCGAACATTGCTGAATTGTATACTAAATATCAGTAACTCTTTTTTAAAAGTTTATCATCGATATCTTATTGTTTAGATTCTCTAGATATTAGTTTAACATATTTCTATGAGAAGACAAACGCGACACACTAAATATATGAACACGGAGGGCTGTGTAATGTCGCGTTATCTGTCTAATAAATAATCAGGATCCAAAAAATCATCCAAATATGTCTATGTTAAACCTATAAGTAAGACTAAACTAATGAATTAACGTTTTTGTAAGGGTTAAATTCGTTATACAGTAACGAAAGCGAGCCTAAGTACACTCATACTGGAAATGACTACAATACCTACTGGCTATGGTAAGTGACTAAGGCGAACATGAAATATTGTAATATAAGAAGTCAGACGCCAGGAAAGCATCAAAATACGTCCTCGTAAGACCATATTAGTGAACTAACGTTGGAATAAGGGTACAGTTAAATGGGTTATACAGTAACGAAATCGAGTTTAAGTACGCTTATACTCATAATGACCACAACATTGGCTCCGGTGAGTGACGAAGGCGAACATGACGCGAACACGAAGGGGCCGCGCGAGGTCGCGTTACGCCGTTTGAAAGTGAGACGCGAGGCGCCAGGAGAGCAACAAATTAAGTCCCCGCGGGGAACGTCCCGCCCACGCCCGCTCTCGGGATCATTCCGCAAAGTCCCCGAATTTTTATTTACCTGAGGAAAGTTTACTTGTGTATATAATCCGCTTGTGACCGAACAAATATCTTAATGTTTTATTGCTGGTAAGATTTAATAGCTAAGGGAATAGGTACGTACATATATGTATATTGTACAAGGAAAATTGACGTACCTACTTACAAATTCATATTGCTTTTAGGATAATTGCTTACCAGAAAGTCATATAATGGACAACCAAAGTGTTAAATTGTATTGAGTTAATTTATGAAGTTTCAAATTTATTCCCTTCTACTCCATTCTACGTATAACACAATCATTAGTTAGATTCCTTCAGTGTGTAATCAACTAGGGTCGAAGTGGAAGAAGTCGGTTGCCGTGCGGGCGTTGAGAGGGCACCCGCGATAACGTCTCACCGAAGGGAAAACTTGAATATTTCCAAAGAATTACATAACCAAATTCCCCGAATAAAAGTTCGCGTACGTGCTCCGACAACTGCTAAAGTATTTTTGAAGGTCCTCTTTTAAACTTTAATTAAGAGTTAGAATCGTTTATCGCTCTCTCAGTCATCTTCATCAGATGTAATGTGATTTCCAATTTTAAGTTTCGTTTTACATTTGTTGGATGTCATAATTGTGTATTACAGTGAACAATTATCACGAAATGTGGAATATCACGTGTGTTGACTCTGTTTTACCTTCCTTGACGATTTTGTTTTGTATAGTACAAAAAAATTCAAATTATGTATGATACATTTCAATCCTTGAATAATTATTCATACTAAAAATAGTATGCATTTTCAATTAAAATTATAATTATGTTCGTTATTTGAAAATACACTTCACAATGACATAATATTTATAGATCATTTACCTAAAAGTCATCATTATATTTATCAAAAGAGAATTAGTAGGTAATTAGGTACGTATTACTCCTAATTGACTACTCTTAAATAAACACATGTATAGCTTTACATTGATCGACATAAGGTATCTTCAAAAAGTCATTTAATTCTTTCGGAAGACATTAAAACGCTTCCTGGCAACTTTCATTTATTAACGACCAAAGTGTTTTAATCTTTGAACGTTAAAAAACAATTATTGAGCAAGTAGAGCTTACGAAACAAGCGGAAAATAATAAACGATACAGTTAATGACGGACCTATAAAAAGAAGGAAGAAATCTGCCAATAGCAACGCTTAAGCGAGGGTATAAAATTAAATGGGTAGAAGGCGTTTTTACAAGTTTATCGAGCGTTCCACATCGGGCAGACGTCTAATGGGCTAGCAGGCGCCGAGCACGCTGCCTGTCTGTCTCGTCGGCCAGTGACGTGTGCCGCCACCGCCGCGCCGCTAGACCGTGCCGAGCCGAACCGACACCTAGACCTTACCAATTTCAAATCGATCGGAAACATGAAGAACTACATGATCCAGCTAAAACAGTGTACCATACGTTCAAAAAAATATCACGTCACTAATGAAACTCGAGGGAAACGACCGGCGAGAACAAATAACCCTGAATGCTTACAGAGCGGCGCGGTTGGCTGGCCATGGCCTAGCTTTTTATACCAATTTATCGACTCAAATTAATCGCGTACATAGAGAACCGATAGAAGAAACTTGCGAGAAACACTTAAAAACCTGTATCTTGTAAAAAGCTAGGATGCTCCAGTTTTTATTCTGGGGATTTAGGTATTGTAACAGGCATCTGCTGCTATCTGAAATATATTCTGTTGGTTACTCAATGTAGAATAAGAATGTAACAAAAAGCTTTTCTAGTAATTCTGACTAAATTAGGTACTTCATAACAGTCCGGGATTATCTTCTTTTATCTCCAAAATGTGTTTCGCTCCATAATAGTGCACCATCTGGGTATTTTGACTCTTCAATGAACGGTCTCATCGACCGGAACTATGAACATTCTCAAAGCATTGTCTGATACCATTGAATCAAATAAAATCGAGGATTCCAAATGTATACATTTTATTTTTTCAAAAACAAATTCTAATCGATCAATTCGCAAAATATTTACATAACATAGGACACGTGTATTATACAAATGTAGTGAGTCAGTCAGTCAGTCCACAATCTCATTTGCACTCGCCGCTACAGCCAACGACACGAAGGAAATTGGATGACATTGGCTTTCCACCTGTTTACGTTTTGACTTTTGCCGCATATAATTGTGTACTGGTCAAAATACAATAATTTACATGACATCACGCCTTCAAAATTTTACACTAATATGAATAGTAGGAGGAAGATATTCGCATGGATCAGGTATTTGAATACGAATGGATTGTGGCAAAACTCATTGGCTTTCACCCATTCGGCCTGTTACCCATCTCAGGTATGTCTTAGTTCGAAGTGTTAAAGCAGATTTTTCAAGTCGAGTCTAGATTTGTCTAGTTCGGAACTAGACAAGTCTAGATTCGACTTCAGGGGGAAATCTATCCTCCATGGAGTTGATTACACATATTCATAATGAGAATAAGCTTTTTGAAATCAAGTAGGAAGACTTGTTTGCTACAAATACTATAAAGTGTACAATTGCCACTAAAATATATCTATGGAACAAAGTAATTTAGATACTGCGTCATAGCGACTATTAACGCGAAAAGTAATTAGTCGTAAGCGTATTGTAGGCATTTAGCTAGATGACTTTGATGTTTAAAGGCCTACCTATGCTTCGTACACATAGTAGTCGATTGTATCCAGTTACCAGTCAGCCTGATAGTAGGCAGTCCACAATCTTAACAACGTTCGCTATTAAAGCCAACTCGGAGGAAATTAGAAGCGATTAGGTTCAACACGTTGACACTTGGGCAGATTTCACCATGATATCGAGCTATATTCAAAGGGAATCCACTGCCACGTTACGCTATAGTAGTTCAGATGTAGTATTCAGTCCAGAATCTCATTTGCACTCGCCACTGTTGCCGACACGGAGGAAATTAGAAACGATTAACTACCCACACGTTTAGATCACCACATCAGGTGTTGCTTGTAGACTTGGTAGATTTAAAACCTGTTTGTGCGCCAGATAGTACAACTCGTGAAGTTCGAGGAATTACTGCCGCTACGCAAGTGAATTTTGTGTATCGGTTTTGGAGAGACGTGGTTGCTGGCTTTTTTTCAAATACTCCAGGCGCACATTTTAGACCTCACGGGTAGAAACGCATCTATAGTCAGTTTCAGATGCGATTCAATCGTACTTGTTTTAGTTACAGATGTACATGAGCGGCTTTGTCCATCAGCGGTTTTTGAGAATTTATTAAAAAGCAATATCAACATTTGAACAATTTATTTATATCGTTAATAATAAAAATTCGATTTTACTTTATATTAATTGTGGCCCTGAAATATATTATGAAGAAAATATTAGCAAACCGCAGTTCAACGGTGTGGGACAATTCTTATTATCCGAGTTAATGTAGCAATTAAATTAAGAAAGTTAAAGGTTGCCCAAGAATTGTATTACGTAATGCTTCTTGGTAAACTGGCTTTGCAAAATTTTGCATTACAAATATCATTGAACCGGTTATAAGTAGATACGTTTTACTTGAAGGTTGTATCTTATGTGTAATTTGATATAACATTAAGTTATTTAAACCGTCAGAGCTGTTTAATGTAAAAAGTCTAATGAACGAAGAATCGAGTTATCAAGAAGCGAAGAAATAGTAAATTAAAAATAGATACTACCAACTGTAAATATGCCTAAGTCACGAAACTGAAAATAAAAATTCTTACTTTATTTTCAGATCAGAACAATAATGTGGATGAAGGTATTAATTTTTTAAAACAGACTGCACGGCCCATTGCCGATTGCCGATGGCATAACGATTGCGAAACGTAACGAAGCGATGCCGTAACTTACAATCATCGGATCTATCGCGGGTAATTTACAGAATATATTAGGGGCGATATACATTTCCTGAACTTTTGAAATAGAATGGTTTAAAGGAATAGCAGTGTTCTTCGACGGGAACTGGGAGTGATTCCGAGCCGCTTACACGGGCACCCGTTCCAGGACTGCATAATACATTGCGGCGAATGCACCGCAGTTTGATCCCCTGCTAGACAAGGTAAGTACGACTGGAAAGTTCCCATGATGTTACTTCCACTTTTCCACCGACCGCGGACATGAACTAGTAAGGGGCTTTACGGTTTCTACGTAAATTGACAAAGTTTTAAGGATGTCATCTCTTTGTCTTCTTACACGGGAATATCGACTGCGTTCAATTATTTATGACTAATCGTTGCGGAAACTTTTGGCGAGTGCTAAGTTTGAGGGGAAGTGTGGATGGCTGCGCTACTAAGTAGATTCGTTCCGGAATTGGAGCCAACGTTAATGCCGTTTGACGTAAATATGTTCGTATGGAAGCTATAAATAGATATTTCTTGATAACTGTTGGAAATAGCTAAATTAATATTGCTTCTAGAAGAAAAATAAGAGCTTATGACCGACGACCGCCCACGCGGCTTTGCAATCTATCGTCTATTAAAATCAGCTTATCGTGATTGTCTCACCGTATCCGTTCAAAGTGGTTAGCCGAGAAAGGAAAATGTCAGTTGGACTAATTATTATGTTCTTAAATTTACAACAGTCTCTCAAACAAACGCATGCAAAGCCTGACTTATATATTCTTTAGAAGACTAAACAATACTCACAGCTTTTAGATAGAAAATGGACGCTTAATATAATTTTATAATCGAAAAACTTCCATCTACAACTGGACATTTCCTTAAGCCTTAGGTCTTTTTAGACGCGCTATTGGTTCCAATCTCTCGTTGTATGCAGCTGCCTCACGCAGATCGAGCCTCCGTAGACGGCACCCTGAGGCAATATGGCTGGATTTTCAATTTAATATGGGTAAGTTATTTACGTATGTAAGAGCGAGCGTTTTAAATTCAACGACAAATACATTTGTTTTTGTCGTTAAATTTAAAAAGCGATAGTATGCAAAATTACAACATGCCCCATCGGGTCCAATCTATTGTTCCATGCGCTCAGTTGCTTTCAAATAGTCTACCTAGTATGGGTATCTACAAGTGATTGCAACATTCAATCGGTCGATTTAAAAAATTTGACAGAATATCTACATACATTTGTAATTTTATCTCACATAATTTATATTATATTCTGCATGTATTTAATGGTATCGGGCATTACAGGTCAGTTAAATTTATGATTATAATGTCTGAATAAATTACTTCGCAGCAATCCACGTCTATCTTGTTTTCTTATCTCTATCTCAATCCATGTCTATCTTTTTCTATTTTCAACACATATTTAGCTCCAGAACAGGGTATCGCCAGGGTATGTTGACTCTTACCATTCTTCCCATCGACCTTTTGTTGAAGAGTTAACATATCTGACGATGCAATGTTTTGGAGCGAAACGAGTGTTGGAAATAGAAGAAGATAGACACGGATTGCCTACTAGACTGATTGCCTTGACTAGATATAAAGAATAAAATATATATTTTGTTCTCACAATTTTGTCGTCTGATCTTCTCAATAAAAGTTGGAAGATTGGAAGAGGAAGATGAAGGAGATCATGTCATCAAAGTCACGACATATTACTAGTGTAATATACAACTAAATCTCGAAAATGTTTTGTAAAATTAACTTTACAAATTTAGTAGGTACAGTAAAAACTTAATATTACCAAAACACGTACACAATTCCATGGCAATCTGGCATTTATAAATGCGGATTGGTTCGCTAAGCTCAGACAATGGCTCATGTTTCTTGGGGATCGGGCCCGTTATGGTAAACCTTGATGCACAACGAACCTTAGGTAAATGACGAGCTGCATTAGTAATTCAGGCGGTAAGAGCGAACAAAACAACTACTTTCTCTTTCGTAAACGTCTGAACGAGAACAATGTTGAATGGCGAATAGAGCGGGTAATGTTGAAAACTAACTTCGATAAAGCTTTGCGTATTTCAACCGAGAGAATAGATACGAATCGTGTTGAACACTAGCTGAGTTATCCTGAAATTGTGCTTACGGGACAATATTATTTCGTTAACAATATCGAAACTCTGTTCCGACGTGTTTATTGAGAAATATCGTAGCGAGATCCAAATATTTGATTTCCACTCGACGTTTGTAGTCGACTGCGTTTAGTGTAGTTTAGGTGAGAATAAAATGCCAACGATTACAAGGTGACCGGCGTGTTAATAAAATACGTTTTATTTGTTTTGGTAAATAAAGAAGTCGAAACAGTCTACTGAGCAAAGTTGCTAAAGATAAGCCGGAGAAACGTTGGTCTCTTGCCAGAGAAATAATCATGAAAAATTTGACAGGTATGTTGCAAGGTATTAAAATACAGAACACATTTTCTGCTAGACAGTAAAAAAGTATCGGAACAGTCTGAAACTGTTTAAGACTTGTTTCTATCGTCGACTAATTCAGAAACGATAAAGAATGTTTTGTTATAATATTACACACGCATAGATTGTCCGGCGTGTGTGGAAGAATGTTTATAACTCAATTTATTACATTTGTGAACTGCTCCACATTCGTACTAATTTTAAATTTAATGTATCTTAAATTAACGTAACAAAATAGTATGTAAATAGTTTAATAATCTCTTATACATATTAACTTACATTTAATAAGAGCTCCTTGAAATGAAGGTATGACTCCGAGCCAAAATCTGGAAAAGGAAGAAAAAAATGTAAGTATTATGATGCCTATGGTTTTACAATAGCATGGGACAAGTTGTAGATAATATTGCGCGGACATAAACACATAAACAGCGAATGTTTTCAATAAGAGCCGAGGGAGTAGCGACAGTAGGTGGGAGCCGAGAAGATCAATTCTTAAGTGATATCATTTAAGTTTGTTGAGCACACATTGCCGCGCGAATATAAAACTAAACCAATTACAAGTTTTCCAATATGCCCGGCAAATTATACCAATGTTAAACTCGCAATAGCCCTCCACGCGGCTTCTTGCCGACTTTCACTCGGATTGAAGTTTGGAGCGCGTACACGACGCACAGCAATTTATAAGCACATGCTACATTTAAATTACATTTTTATTGAAAGGAACTTTTCTTCACTGTAGAGGCCTGAAGTAGAAAATTATCCGGTGCTACGGAACGCGGACTTGTAGCTAGAGTTTATCCTATACCTGTAAGTACATGAACACCTATAAATAATAGATAATCATGTAAAGTATCCGCCAAATCTGTATGAAACATTTCAAATTTTTCTTAGGTAATTGTAATAGGAGGGTAGCATGATAAATGTTGAATCTGTTTTCTGCGTATATGAACAACGTGTAATCAATTCATAATTATGTTTGCTTCGTACTGATTCCATTCTAGGATTTCACAATCATAATATTTTTAAATAGCGTCAATTGGCAAAGAAAATCAAGACAAAATTGAATTTGAAGTAATTATTCCTCCAAAACATTTATCTTACCCGAATTGTTACTGTGTTCCGCGGATTAAAGTTCGAAGCCGGTAATACCTACCCGGATAATTTAATTTTAGTACAATCTCAAGCAACCCAAGAACCTCCAGCCATTTCCATTTTCTGGGACCTGTGTGTTTGTAGCATATGGGTTATATGAACGTGAAATAATATAAAGAAGGAAATACTTAATTCAAACTGAAATAATTATTTTACAATTGTTAAGATTGACAAAAAAATTACACAATATAACTGGTGTTTGTACTATAGAATAGAAAATTCTATGGAAGAAAATAAGTGGAATGGTGAATGAAGCAATTTTTTTTTAACTTGATAGCACTTTTATAATCCTTACTAATATTATAAATGCGAAAGTAACTCTGTCTGTCTGTCTG
>DWIP01000058.1:0-10641 GCA_018248355.1 Telemiades fides | reverse complement strand
GTTATTATTGTTGTAAAAAAGTAATAATAAAGTAGGAGATACTTTTATAATAATAATAATAATATTTACAATGGAATATTAACATTAAATTCAATTTAAAAGGTACAAACCCCAACCCATCTTAACGTTCATGAAACTTTATTAAAAGTATAAGATGCGATATAAAATTCAATGCGCTCTTTGGATACCCAACCATTTTTAAAAATATGGAACATTATGGTGACTTTTATAGGTACTAACGAAGAGATAAAAAGTGTAGCATGGTCGAATTACAAAGCACATTTAGTCTACACTGTTAATATATGTAAAATTATTTCACTATGATATATCGGTGATCATATCACAAATCTGTAGGTCATTATCTGTATTTACATGTACGTTGAACTCGAAACAATTTGCTCTGTAGGTATGTATACTAGCAAGTTGTTTGATATTCATTGTTTCGTAAATATTATTTGTATCTATAGTTGACTATTTAAATGTGTGATTCAAAATAAGATTCCTTTAATCTGCATTGTGTCATGAAGGACGCAACGGCTGTAAAATATTTAAACCTGCGTTGTATTCCTGACGCCATGTTGTAAAAATCCTGACCTAAATCTTGCAAAACAAAACTCACACTGCACAATACTACAATACTTACTTTACGACGCTATAACGATGTGGTGTTTCCATAGAAAGGGTCCCTTTGTCATTGACAAAAAGTGTTGGAGATCGCATTTGTGCTGACAAAGTCCCTTTACCTGGCCATTGTTCTATACTCCTTCCAGACAGTGGGTCTGCGAATTTACATCATAAATAATTACACTGGTCACTCCAGTCTTGACTGGGGTCAGTTGATTATTATTACGCGTTCGGATTTACTTATCCCTCTCCCCTTCATTAGATGTAACGGTTTTAACTGCTTAAAACTATGAAACGGGTTCCCTAACAGACAGGGGACAGACTGGTTTTAGCGTCTCACGGTCAGATAATTTCAAGTTTTAATTAAATGAGAATTATAGATGTCGCAATTACATCCAGAATAATGTTAGTTTTGCATCGTTCATACTACTATTATTAGTACAAGTCTTAGAAATATTTACGTGAAATGTAACAAACTTGTTCAACTGAATATATTGTACATATTATGTACAATATATTAAGACACTTTTTTATATTGAGTCCGGATTCTCACATACAAAACTAAACAATAACTACGCTAACAGCAGTTGCTTATCTAATAATGTGTAATTGTAACGTTACATTAACGAATCTTATTTTTTTCTCGCATCGACCGTTTCTTTCACCTTCCTTATTTGAGCGTAAACAATGCCGACCAGCTTCTTTCACACGCTGCTGCGGACACATCCCTGGTCAAATAATAATTGCACGCACACATCTTCCACTAATGCCCTTCTCACTCGCTCTCATCATCACATACATCGATCTCCCGAATGCATTTGATCCGATGCGAAACGAAATATTCGAAACCTTTTGTAATAATGAACAATGATTGTTTGCCCGTCCTGTATCTCCTTTGTGTGCAAAATTACAATATACTTGTTACGTTAGCATTAATACTTGCGTGTATGTGTGCGTACGGGATGGATAGAGCGATACCTTTGTCTTGTCGGGACGTCGCAAACAAAACGAGTCCTACTAATAATATAAAAGAGCAGAATTTTATTTTTAACTTCAATTCAGAAAAGTAACAAACGCTTGCACCGAACAATAGCTAGCTTCATTTATAGAAATAATCTTTTTTGCAGATAAATCTCACGTAAACGTAGGTAGACATTGTGAACATATATTGTACTGATCACTATCCATTTGTCGTGCAGATTCCGTAGCGGGAGGTTCGTTCGATATTATTTAGAATTAACAATCCATATTCCATATCTAACATGAAATGAGTATTAATTACAGTTTTTTTTTTTGTTAACAGATAACAAAGAACCTATTGACCAGAAACCTGAACTAACTCAAGAGCAGAAGATGATGCGATTTTTGGAACAACACCAGCAACAGCAACAACAACACCAGCAACAGCCTCATTTACCCCCACAGCATGCATCTGGGGACAGAGAAGATGATCATGAAACCCAAAGTCAACATAATTGTCCATATTGCAACTTCAGTTGTAGTAGCGAAAGTAAACTACAAAATCACGTTGCTTCTGTTCACGGTGATCCCACGAGACATTTTATATGTCCACTATGTCAGGACGCATTCAAAGAAAGACCAGCTCTCGAAAGACATGTGATGCAAATACATTCAGTTAACTCGGAAGGCCTTCAAAGATTGTTACTATTAGTAGACCAAAGTCATTGGTTGAACGGCGGACCTCAAGGACAACGTGATGAATCCCGCCCCGGAGATGAGGAACGGGAAATATCTTCTCCTCGCTCTGAAGGAAGTGTCGATGGTGAAACAGAACGTTGCTCTACCTGTAATCGAACATTTCGTAACGTTGATGAACTTTGTCACCACCAAAATGAATCAGGACACTTGGAACTAAAACAAACACCTCAAGGGCCCGGATACTTTTGTTGGAAAAAAGGATGCAACCGTTATTTTGATGCTGCACATGCATTGCAAAACCACTTTAGAGAAGCACACGCTCGAAACTCTATTGCAAACATGTCTGTATCTGAAAAGCATGTATACAAATATCGTTGCAATCAATGTAGTTTGGCATTTAAAACAATTGAGAAACTACAACTTCATTCGCAATATCATGTTATACGTGACGCTACTAAATGTGTGTTATGTGGCAGGAGTTTTAGATCTGTATTGGCTCTGCAAAAACATGTTGAAACATCTCACTCTGAACTATCTGAAGATGAACTAGCCGCATTTAAACGTAGTCTAGCATCTAACCCTTTATTACAAAGTGGCCAAGGCACCGCGTTGGATGCAGCAACTGCAGATTTATTACGAAAAGAAGCTTTAAGAACCCCTGACGATGATCTAGCTGAAATGGAAGATAGGGACTCCAGCGCTACCGCTGCTGATGAATCTGGGCACAATGACGCTGAAAACTCGGATGATTCTATTATATACAAAGATCAACAATTTCTTGAAGACTACTTAAATTCGCAAGCTATGGCAGAGGATTCTTATAACGATCCAAACAGAAAATACAAGTGTCACAGATGTAAAGTGGCATTTACTAGACAATCATATCTCACAGCTCATAATAAAACTCTTTTACATAGAAAAGGAGAAAAATTAACGTATCCTATGGAAAAATACCTTGACCCCAACAGACCATTCAAGTGCGACGTATGTAAGGAATCATTTACACAAAAGAATATTTTACTTGTGCATTACAATAGTGTTAGCCATTTGCACAAACTCAAACGGGCTATGCAAGAACAACAAAATAATAACAATCCGCCGGTTTCACCGGGGGCGGGCACGGCGCCATCTAATCTAACTTTAACACCTAAAAGTACATCAAGTGAGGAGGACGATCGCAAAAGGTATAAATGTAATATATGTAAAGTTGCTTATACACAGGGCAGTACGCTCGACATACATATGCGATCTGTGCTACATCAAACTCGAGCGGGCAAGCTGCAAGAGCTCGCCGCGGCCGGCCACGTGGACTTGACACGGCCCCTTGTAGAACAACCGGACAGGAACGACCCCGCCAAAATTTTACAAGACGTTTTGTCGCCGAAAAATACATCCCCTTCGTCTACGAGCAGCGGGGGGCCCCGTTCTTCACCCCCCGCACGTCCAGGTAGCCCGCGATCCCCGCGCGCAGGTAGCGCCTCGTGCGAGCGTTGCCACGCGTCATTTCCTACTGGGGAGCTACTCGACGCACATCGCGCGACCTCATGCCCGTTCGGCGATGCGCGGGCGCATTCGCCACTAGGTGACGCAGAAGCTGCCGCCTTAGACGAGATGGTCGCAAAGGGCAACCCGCCCAAACGTAACTCACAAATGTATAAACAACTACTCGAAACTTTCGGCTTCGATCTCGTTATGCAATATAATGAAAATCAGCGGCGAAAACTACAAGAAGAGCGTGAAATGGCGCGAGTGCCCAGTCCGCCTCCGCCGCCTCCCGAGGAAAAACCTCCAGACGGCGAATCGAAGTCAACGTGTCAACATTGCAATAAGGAGTTTTCTAGTGTGTTCGTGTTAAAGACTCATTGTGAAGAAGTGCATAAAGATAAAGTTCCACTGGAGTTCTTAGAGCAGTTTGCGGAACAGTTCAAATCTGAGTACGAAAGGAAATCGGGTGCACCCAACTCACCTCGTGCTGCATCCCCGGCGCCTCAGGGTGAACGATCGCCATCACCGCGAGGAGAGACAGGTGGTAACTTTAGTGAGAATGGAAGTGGTCCAGGTGAAGCTCAGGCTGGTGCTCTGCTTGCAGCACAAGTTCAAGAAATGCAAGCGGCCTTAAATATGCTGCAATTACAGCAGCAACTAGGGCAACTACACCCTATGGTAGCTCAGATGTTGTCGCTGGGGCTGCCTCTGGGTTTGAACGTGGGAGCCTTGGCGGCTATGAACCTGCAGCCGCCGTTGGTGCCGCTCATGTTACCGCCACCGCCCTTCGATGCGATGGGCTTCCCGCACGATGCCCAGATGAAACAACAACAGCTCTTACAACAACAGCAACAGGTGAGTCAAACTATTATTAAACAACAGCTATTAAATAAGAATTCATTATGACTAGCATATTTTAATTTGATTTGAATAGAATAGATAATAGGAATAAATGTATAATATATAAGTATGCTGTGTAAGATTGTGCAATTTTTTTCAGTAAATACGTAGCGCAATCTAACAGTATAATACAATGAGTCAGTTACATTCACTATTATTGTACCTTTTGCTAATTACATAAGGCATGATCATAAAAACACTATCATATCATATATGCTACTAAAATGTAAATCATTTTTTGCATAAGTAAATCAGTTAACAGGATTTATTTAAATATATAGTAGTATAGAATATCACTCAGCACAAGACGATGAAATAAAATCTCAGATGCAGTGCACGAAAACTTATTATATCTTAACTTCACTAATTATTTACATGTCTCGTTGGGATGTTACCCTAATAACTGTGATATGAACTAAATAAATCGTTTCTGAATTAGTATGTAAGTCCTTTTAAAACTGGATTAACGATTTTCAATGTTACTACGTACAGACTTACGTAATTAATTGATAATTATAAGCTTATTTGGATTTGCGATACACTATATGTTTATACTTAGATACCCTATTTATATAGGGTTGCTATTAAATTTTACCTATAATTCATTTTTTATGTTATAACAGTAGAGCTTGTTCGGGAATTGCACCTTGGTGACAAAAACGTATAAGAATAAACATGTAACATATTAACAATAACATCGATAATTATGTTCGTACTATTACTTTTCATAGAATACATTATATTCCATACATATTTAGTCGTTCTTATTTTACAGAAATTAAATTCAATGTCTGTCAATCCTATAAAGTATAAAGCTTTACATAGTTTCATGATGTCGACTGTTATTATTATGTCTCTATCTAATCATACATATGTCCTGTAGGTATGCAGTAACGTTTAAAGATTAAATATATTGGTTATATTCGATTATTTCTGTCAGCTGTAAGTACAGTGTAAATTCAATCGCAAGGAAAGACGTATCTACAAGGCATTATGAGATAAGCATTAGCTATCTGTTTGCACAAAGCAACAGAGGGGCTATTGTTGGGCGCCTAGGGTCGAAGTATTATTATTTACAACGAATTCTGTTATTATTCAAAGTTACCTGCAATCATTGAGTGGTCCTACAGCCGCAGATAAATGAGGCCCTTACAATTTTGTAGTCCCTTTGTTCGATGTAAAGCAATGTAATACTTTTATATTAAATGAATAATGATTCCCACACATCATTACAGTGGTACACTATTTAAATGGTAACAAGTTTTCTTATTCTCAAGAATATGTTTCTTTATTGCAGGCAAACGCGGCTGCTGGTCAAAAGCGAGCTCGGACTCGCATCACTGATGACCAATTAAAGATATTGCGTGCGCATTTTGACATAAACAATTCGCCGAGCGATGAAGCAATTGCGAAAATGGCTAAACAATCGGGACTAGCAACCAAAGTCATCAAACATTGGTTCCGTAATACTCTTTTCAAGGAACGCCAACGTAACAAAGACTCGCCATACAATTTTAATAATCCACCATCGACTACACTCAACCTTGAGGAATACGAGAAGACTGGCGAAGCGAAGGTTACGCCACTGGATTCATCGGCTAGTTCTGATGAAGGCAAGCCACCGCCTGAAAAAAAAGCAAAAATTGAGGACACGTCGTATGTAGGTCAACAGGAAGTTAAATCTGAACCAAATGATGAACCGACGATGGAAGAAAAATACAATTCTTATGATGATCGCCATCAAGAGGATAAAAGTTTCATTTTTCCTCAGGCTCCTTCGCAGAGTCCTGCTTTGAATATCCCCGATCACCAAAGCATATCGCGTCCACATACACCGACGCATTTATCACTGAACTCGCTTATTCAATCTCAAATTGACTCGATTCCAGCTACGAGTATACCTCAACCACCACATCCGTCGATGCTACCGCCGAAGCTAAATCCTAACTTCGCGTCCCCAAACTCCGCGCCCCCGAACGTCCTACCTTTGACCCCAAATCGCAGCCTCAGTCCTGGCAGGGGACCGGCCGATTTCGGACTTTCCGGGGGCAACTCGAACGGATCCAACAGCTCGGGGTCTTCTGGCAAACGCGCCAACAGAACTAGATTTACAGACTATCAAATTAAAGTACTACAAGAGTTTTTTGAGAATAACGCATATCCGAAAGATGACGATTTAGAGTATCTTTCAAAATTATTAGGTTTGAGTCCGAGAGTAATAGTAGTATGGTTTCAAAATGCTCGCCAAAAAGCAAGAAAAGTTTATGAAAATCAACCAGCCGCCGAACCACCAGCGGGAGCTACAGACGATGCCAATAGGTTTCAACGTACTCCTGGTCTTAATTACCAGTGCAAAAAATGCCAATTAGTATTCCAACGATATTATGAATTAATAAGACATCAGAAAACTCATTGTTTTAAAGAAGAGGATGCTAAAAGATCAGCGCAAGCGCAAGCAGCTGCGGCGCAAGTTGCTGCTACACTAAGCAGCGAAGATTCGAATTCTAGTACTGTAGAGCACCATACACCACATGTACCAGTTTCTCCCGCCCCACCTCGTACGCCGACTCCTGCAGCTCCCAACTATCCAGTTTCTCCTGCGCCTCCAACTCCTCACACTCCAGTTACACCTTTAACACATCAATCACGTGAAGAAAAGGACGGCAACTTTCAATGCGATAAATGTAACTTAGTCTTCCCACGGTTCGATCTATGGCGAGAACATCAATTAGTTCATATAATGAACCCCAATTTATTTCCCACATATCCACCAGACTCCCCTTTTGGGATCTTGCAACAACATGCTCAGTTACAACAACTTAATGCATCTCTTACAAATGAAGAAGCACGCCACCCTTTAGTGGCTGCTTTAAACCAACAAGTAGCAAAGAGAAAATTTGATGAATTTGAAGAGGTGGATACTGGAGAACAACCGAAAGACAAAAGACTAAGAACAACTATTTTACCTGAACAACTGGATTATCTTTACCAAAAGTACCAAATAGAATCAAACCCATCGCGGAAAATGTTAGAAAATATTGCACGTGAAGTTGGTTTAAAAAAAAGAGTGGTACAAGTTTGGTTTCAAAACACACGAGCACGTGAAAGAAAAGGACAATTTCGAGCTCATGCTCAAGTTATAAATAAACGATGTCCATTTTGTCCAGCTTTGTTCAAAGTAAAGAGTGCATTGGAAAGCCATCTCAGTACAAAACATGCTGACCAGTGTGCACGAGGGGAAATTAATGTTGACGCGTTGCCAGATGAAGAACTTAGTACAGAATCCACACCAAGTTTTGGTTCTCAACAAAGTGACCGGCAGCAAAATTTTTCCCAAGCGGGGGCTCCCATGTTGCCCCCTATTTTCCCGCCTTTTCACTCAGACATGGAGAAATTTATCAAGCAGTACAGTGAAGAATCTATGAAAAGATATGTTAGTGAACTCCAAGCACATGCTGCCTCCCAACAAAACGGTGGTAGCAATGAACCTACTGAAAGACGGCCAGAACATGGAAAATCGGAAATACCTTTAGATCTCAGCAAACCAGTAGATCTATCACGACCAGGATCAGACGCAGATGAACGATCAGACACTGCATCAGAAACTATGGAGTTCTATGAGGAAGACGAGCCAACGTCGCCTGTGCCGGGCCAACAGCATACACCGCGGCCGCCTGGCAAACGTTTTCGGACTCAGATGTCATCCCTCCAAGTAAAGATTATGAAATCGTTGTTTAGCGATTACAAAACGCCTACAATGGCGGAGTGTGAAGCGCTCGGGCGAGAAATCGGGCTACCAAAACGAGTGGTACAAGTATGGTTCCAAAACGCACGTGCCAAAGAAAAGAAAGCGCGGCTGGCAGCTGGCCTGTCGGAGGTATCCGATGCGCCGCCACCAGAGGAATGTCGCGTATGTGACTTCAAATACAGTCACAAGTACTCCGTTCAAGATCATGTGTTCACTCGTGGACACATCGCAACGGTTCGTGCGCGGCTGGAAAGCGGTGCGGGCGGCGGCGAGGATAGCACCCTCGCACTCATGCAGATGGCTGCGCGACTGGAAGGCGGGCTCGGCAGCGAACTACACAACGCGTTCCTACGGCCACAGCTCGCCGGCAACGGTGAGTGCACTACTTGACCACAGTCCACGTCGCCTAGCCCTCTCGAGTGCTACGCGACCCCGGACCTGAATATGTAGAACCTCGCAGTGGCGAGCTTCGCCTAATGGGGACTAGAGATAAGTTCTTGGTCCGATTTGATTGTTCCGATTAAGATCCCACGATTCGAGCGAAGCTCATATCGTGCCGTGACGGTCGTTGGTTCATTTTCCTACTAGTGAGTCCTCTTGTAAATATTCATTTAGTTATAATACGGATGTGTTATGTTGCGTCTATGCAGTGTTGGCGAAATTTGATTGTATCTTATTTGCTCTCAAATTAAAATTCACATGTTCATTGTTAAGGTAGACAACTATCTCCATAGTGCCTCACCGTACACATCTTTCTCTTGCCTATATTTAAGCATGTTTTTTATATATTAGTGTAATGTGAGTGATGGGCCGCGAGTGTTGTCATCGGAGCCGCGAAAGGCGGGCCGGTCTGCCGGTGGGCCGGTGGGCGGATCGCTCTATGCCGCCACTATTCAAATGCAAACGAACACAACAATGGTAGGAGTTAGGACGCGTGAAGGACGTCGCATATCTAATGGAACCGATCTGGCGCACATGCGTTTCGCTCCACATGAATAATCAATTATTTAAATAATGCCAATCAAATACTTTCAAACAATATTCCCAACGACACTGCATGGCCGTACACGTAACCCGCTAGTAATCTGTTGCATAATATTATTCTTCCTAGTTGTTCATATTTAAAACTCCTATTAGGTTTTAGCGACTTGTCAATTGTTGTAGGATTGTAATGAAAACCAAATTATATATTATAGAGAATTTAAAACGTTTTAATTATTTTGTAAAGTCATAGCGAAGCCTGAAGTCTTTATTACTATTTAAATAAGGTGCCTTGTAGGATCCGAGTGATTTGTAAATTATTTCTGAGCTCCACTGTAAATAGTTAATTGTGTAAAAGTATACTACTAGATGTAAACGACAGAACGCTGTATAATTGTCTCCGTTCGCCGCTCGTAGCGTAGGTGCGCAGTATAAGAGTAGTAAATATAAATAGATAGATTTTAAATATTTGTTCGTTTCGTAGAGGCATCTTAAGAACTTGTGATATAACTGTATCTAATTAGTTTACTTTGACTATGTTTTCCGAAGGGCACAAAAATACATACAGACATAACATTAGAAAAGTTGAAAGTATTTACATAATAATGATCTGTCAGTGTCGTGTGGGGTCGCCGGCTGTAGTTTTCGGCGTTCCTACGAATTTACATAAGAGAGGTTTGGAATAAGGGAGTTAGGCGATATGCAAATATTTTGTTCAAATTTAAATGTTGCGTATATAGAATCGTGGGCCGCTCGTGCGACAGACCGGCGCACGCGCCGCAGGATACGCTATTATTCCTCTGTTTATTATCACGTGAAAACTCACCGTCTTACAGCATGCCTTCAATGGGGGCACACCCTTACGCGTTTCTTTAAAATGCTAAATGTGTTTCACTTTGCCATAGGATTTACGATATTATATTATTTACTTACAACGTCAAGAAATTGTAAGCATTATTTCATAAGTTTTATTTGCATATCGCTTTTGTTGTTTATTTTTATTTCTTTTATTTGCCTTATGTTATGTTTGTATTTATTTTTTTGTTCTTTAGTTATTATTTTTGCTATTTTGTTTTGTCATTTAGATAAAATGTGTACCTAGGTATGTCAAATGGCTGACTTGTACCTTGATTTAAATTTGCCTCCAATACGACTTCCAATAACTTTATTTGTATAATTTAATTTTAAACTAATTATATGCGATCTGCATTTATTGTTATTCAGATGACATAATTCTAATGGTT